>CABHPQ010167448.1:25828-51367 GCA_902168405.1 Peromyscus aztecus
GATTAAAGGTGGATCTTCCCACCTCAAAAGATCTGGATTAAAGGTGGACCTTCCACCTCAAAGATCTGGATTAGAAGTGGATCTTCCCACTTCAAATGATTTCATTAAGAAAAAAAAAATCCCTCATAGGTGTGCTGTTAGGATTTCAGTTAATTCCAGATGTGGGGAAGTTAACAACCCAAAACAGCCACCACATCTTTTATAGTGAATATTGTCGTTTTACAAAACACCAGGTATATTCTGGTTTCTTATACCACATTAAGACCCTCATGCTTGATGAGGTTTAAGGAAGTCACTGAGACAAATAAGGAGGTAGGATCGCTCTAGACTAGGAATCATTCAAGATCTGTCCAGCTGAGCTGGAGAGATGGTTCAGCGGTTAAGAGCACTTAACTATTCCAGAGGACCAGAGTTCAATTCCCACCATCCACAATGGCTTCACAGCCTCTTGTAACTCCAGCTCTAGGGGATTTTACACCCTCCTCTAGCCTCAGAGTGTCTGTATGTCTGTTTGTGTGCCATATGTGTTCAGGTGACTGGGAAGCTGGAAGAGGATTCAGATGCCCCAGAACTAGAGTTAGAGGAGGCTGTGAGCTGCCCAATGTGGGCACTGGGAACAGAACTCCTGTTTCCTGGAAGACCAGCCACCTCACCAATCACACAAATGTGAAAAATATTTTTTTTTGGTCTATGAATTCTCAAACTTATTTTTTTTACATTAATCTATGGTGTATATATATATGAGCACATACATGCTGTGGTACATGTGTAGAGGTCAGAGGACAACTTTCGTGAGTTGGTTCTCTCCATCCACCACAGCTGTTCAGAGTGAGAGATCAGCCTTAGGTTGTCAGCCTTGGGGGACAAGAGCCTTTACTCTATGAGCCACCTTGCCCAGCCCTCCTCCCAACTTTATTTATGTGTATGCCCAAGTGTGTGTATGTGCACCACATATGTGCAGGAGCTGGAAGGTGTCAGATCCCCTTGAACTGGAGTTATAAGTGGTTATGAGTCACCGTGTGGGTGCTGGGAACTAAACACAGGTCCTCTGTATGAGCAGCAAGTGCTCTTAACTGCCGAGTCATCTCTCCAGCAGCCCCCTGCCCACAAGCCTTTTAAAACAACTGTTTGGTCATTTTTCTGCTGATTCTTGAACTTGTTGGTTATTTTGCCAGTTTGACACAAGCTAGAGTCATCAAGGAAAGGGGAATGCCGATTAAGAATTGTCTCCATTAGATAGGCTTGTAGATAAGTCTGGGGGCATTTTCTTTTCTTTTTCTTTTCTTTTCTTTCTTTTTTTTTTTTTTTCCGTTGAGACAGGATCTCTATGTGACCTTGGCTGGCCTGGCACGCCCTACGAAGACCAGGTTGGCTTGGAATTTAGAGAGAACCACCAGCCTCTGCATCCTGAGTGCTGGGAATAAAGGCGTGCGCCACCATGCCCAGCTGTAGGGCATTTTCTTGAATGATGATGGATGTGGAAAGGCCCAGCTCACTGTGAGTGGTGCCTCCTCTGGACAGGTGGTCCTGGGTTGTACATGAGCAAGCTATGGAGACCAAGCTAGTAAGCAGCATCCCTTCATGGTCTCTGCTCTAGCTCCTGTCTCCAGGTTCCAGGGTTGAGTTCCTGCTCTGATGTCCCTCAGTGGTGGACTGAGATGTGTATGTCAAACAGACTCTTTCCTCCCCAGGTTGATTTTGGTCATGGTGTCTATCACAACAGACAAGCAGACTAGAACAGTTCTTAGTGTCCTCAGCCTGTTGTCGCTGTCATCTTCTACTTGCCTGTATCTCCTTTCTTTAGTTGACTAGATCTCCTTGGAGCCTTTTATAATTATTTCTTAATATGCAGGGATTAAAAGGTTCATAAAAATTCTAGCCAAGGTATGTCTTTTGAGAAAGGATAAAATTTTCTGTTTTGCTTCCAATATTCATTTTTGTTGAGGATTAAAGTTGGCCTTAATGTCCCAGGTCATTCTTGGCCTTATGATTTTATGTTTCGAGTTAATGCTTCTCATTTTTACATTCTCTCCAAGTTTTGCTTTAGGATGAGTTGGGTTCAAGAGGAAAGCTCCTAAACTGTCTACTTTAAATTCCTGATAAATCTGCACTGGCCATAATCCAAATCTTTAACCAGCCTCTGCTTTCCCAACACTCCAGAGGCAGAGGCAGGTGGATCTCTGCGAGTTTAGGGCCAGGCTGATTTACATAGTAAGTTCCAGGCCCAGGGATATATAATGAGATCCTGTCTCAACAAAACAAAAATAAACAAAAACAACAACAACACACAAAAACACTTTCCAGGCCTCTTAGCTATAGATTTTGATTTTGGCACTTAGCAGGTGTGTGACCTTGGGCAAGTCCCTTCTTTGATGTCTCATCTATGCACTGGGCATTATTTTAGTTGCCTCATTATTTTAAGTCTGAAATAAAAATTTATGTTAAGCAATTCGAACAGGATGCAAGCCCCTATAAGTAACGAATAAACGTTAGATATTTTTCTCTTTATGTCCTCTACTATTATTATTTTGGGACAAGTCTTGTAGCCTTGGCTGGCCTTGACCTTGTTTATGTAACCAAGGTGACAGCTTCCGATCCTCCTGCTATCAGTTCCCAAGAGGAGTGCCACTGTGTGCACAGGGTTCTTACAGGCTAGGCGGTACTCGAGGTGTGCTCCGGTGCCTGAAGAGGGAACTGGATCTCCTGGAGCTGAGGTTAAGTGCTGTCTCAAGTCCCCTGGAAGAGCAGAAAGTGCCCTTAACCACTATGCCAACTCTCCAGCCTCAGCTCCTGATCTTTTATTCTAGGGGGAAAAAAATGAGAATTTGTTTTCTTGCCCTGCTGAGGCTCAAACTAGGGCCTTGAGAATTTCTACACATGTATTTTTGTCTTAAATTAACAGTACTTAATTTTCCGTATAGCCTGATGGGTTTTTATTTGAATTACATTTTATAAGTCTGAGATGTGAGGTCTATTTGCTTGTTACCTATCTGGTGATTCTTAGGTTAATAATGGCTCTGGATTTCACTGTCCAATGTGCAGCTTCTGGAAAATGGTGTTCCTAAGAGGGTCTACTTCGCAGGATTGAGCCAACCTTGCCAGTCAGATGACACCAGGAATTGTTCTGACAAAATGAGACTGATATGTCCCGACTTTGTTGCCAGTGATTACTTGTAGCCCAGGCCATTAGAAGTTGGAATGGCGTCAACCGTTCATTTTGTTATTTCCATGTGTTTCAGGATGCCACCTAAAAGACTTCGGAGATTTGAGTTTTACTAAAGTCCCCAAAGATGATCCGTACAATAATCTGGTAGTGTATCCTCGCTCAGTGGGCCTTGCCAACCAGGAACTGTCTGAGGTGGTTAGTAGAGCTGTGTCAGGAGGTTACAGCTGTGTCACCATAGGAGGCGACCACAGGTAAGCTGGGAGCAAGGGTGCTTTGGGCTTAGTGATGGGCATCTTTATTTCAGTGTCCTTACTTGGAGAAAAATACACAACAGACAAGATTATGCATGCAAGTGTAGAGGTAGACAAAGCAAGTTTCTTGAGAAACTGTCTCAAGACTGTCATGGAGCTGTTCTGATCCATCCATACTGAATTTTTTTATAAGCATTTCTGCTATTACATTTGTTAGCATCCTTGGGATGCTAATATATTTTCTCTCTAATAAAGACACACTCCTTTCAATCATTCTTAGTGAATAGTGTTTTCCAACTGGGATCTATTAGGACTAGATAAAATAAATACATGTAACATGAAAAACTGTAAAGTACTGAATACTACAGAAGAAGTTCAGAGGTGGGAGGGGTCTGGGCTAGTGTAGTCAAGAGTTCACCAGGGAGTGTGGTATGAGCTAGCGGTGAAAGTGGAAAGAGGCTCTGTGGTACTAGCATTGAAGACTTACTGGTACTTTCAGTTAGACAATCCAAACAATGTCACCAGGGAGATAGGGCTTTATCTCATTTATTGAACAAGTTAGATAACTTGTTCAAGGCCTAGTGCCAGGAAGTAGCTGAGCAGGCATCCAAATCCACTGTTTCTCTTTTTGATTCAGCCTAGCAATTTTCCCTGAGGTGTTCAGAGAACTTTCTAGATAACTACCAGAAGTTAAACCTTTGCTCCGGGTGCAGAGCAAGTAGATTCCTCTTTGGGAATAAAAATTCAGGCAGGAAAAGAAACAGGTCAGACTCGGGTGCTCTAGAGATGACTGGGCATTCAGGGGAACCAACCAGAACAGAGGGCAGCTCTCTTGCTTCCTACCTCAGTCCTGTCTCTGAATGCTTAATCTTTTTTTTTTTTTTTCCCTTGAGGTCAAGTCTCACTGGGGACCTCATCAATGTGACAGCCACAGCCTTTAGTTTTTCTTTTGGTCTATAGTTGTATATACGGTAACCAGGTTACTCAACTATTTCCAGTTCAAAGTTAAAACTTGCCAGAGTTTTAGAGTCTGTTAAATTCTAGCAGGCAAGAATAAATGTATAATTTGAATGACTTTTATTCAGTGGTGTACATGAGCTCAACAGAGGTTGCCTTGCAACTTTAATGTCTCACAGCCCCACTTTTCAGGTTTTAAGAAGTGTTACAAACCAGTTTTTACAGCTGATTGTGCTGTGCTGGGAATTAAACTCAGGGCTTCACGCATACTGAGGCAAATGCAGGGCTACTTAGCTACACCTGCAAGTTGGCGTCATAATTTTTACCTTAAAAAAAAAAATGTAGACTGGGTGGTGGTGGTGCACGCCTTAATCCCAGTACTCAGGAGGCAGAGACAGGCAGATCTCTGAGTTTGAGGCCAGCCTGGTCACAGAGGGAGTTCCAGGACAGCCAGAGCTACACAGAGAACCCCTGCCTAAAAGGGTTACTGTAAGTTGGATGTAGTGGCACACACCTGTAGCCCCAGCTTCCTGGGGAGCTTTAGTGGGAGGCCTGCCTGAACTCCTTGGACACCAGCCTAGGCAACATGCAAGACCCATCTCGACCGAACAATAAAACAGCCTTCAGTGTCCCAGATTCTTTGGAAGTTAGAATTAAAGGAATCAAGCAGCTTTTCTGCAGATTGTTAGACTAGACCCCCTTGCTCGACTAACTGCATCCACGGGACAAATGCTAACACTTGAGCTCTTTTTCTGGGTTAGGGCTAATGGATAAACTACCATGGGCCTGGGAGCTGCAGTGACATGTGTCTCACTGCAGGGACAGCCAATCGTCAGCATTCTTTCCCCTAACCTTGAATTTTACGTGTACGGTCTTCTGCCTGCCTGCATATCTATACACCACGTGAGTAGAGTGCCCTCAGAAGCCAGAAGAGGGTGTTGGATCCCCTAGGACTCTGATTCTTTAAAGCTTTATCTTTCTCAGGTCTAATCCACTTAAAAGTTAATCTTTGGGAAGTGCAACTGAGGGACTTTTGTCTCCTTGGAGCCCAGCCTCAGGCCAGACCCTGACTTTGCCCTGGGGGCAGAGTATAAGCAATGTTGGCTGAGGTTATCTGTTACTAGACACGTTTGCCAAGCAGAAGGCCTTGAAGATTATTATATTTGTTCTTTGCAGCCTGGCAATAGGTACCATTAGCGGCCATGCCCAGCACCGCCCAGATCTCTGTGTCATCTGGGTTGATGCTCATGCAGACATTAACACACCCCTCACCACTGTATCTGGAAATATCCATGGACAGCCACTTTCCTTTCTTGTTAGAGAACTACAAGACAAGGTAAGTGAGACAAAATGAGACAGGGAATGGCTTGCAAGATTATTCTGGGACTTTGGGAATCTAACTGAGATTTGGATGAAGGGTGGGCTGAATGTGGCTAACTCAACTCCTTCACTTGTTATTCACATTATTAAGGACCAGTCAGCTGGATGCTTGGGCTACAAAGATAACTAGGTTTCTGTTCTCAGTGGGGCTCATAATTGTTGAGGAAATTCAGTTTGTAGTAGTAGATAACTGTAGTGCAGGACACTTCATAGCCAGGGGCTATGTCAGGCTCCCACACTAAAACACACTGATCTATGTGACACTGTGCTTGCCTTTGGGTAAAACTCTTCTGAGCTCTTCAAAAGACAGGGAGTCTATGCTAGGCAGACAAGACTCTACATCCCTCCACTCAGTAAAAAGCCAAGCTAAGCCAGGACAAGTTAAAGAACCTGTAATCTGTAATGAGCAAAGGGATGGGAAGGACTGGCCAGCATATTCCTGCTACGGAGGTGGTTAATGAGAAACCAGATCACCTTAGAAGACTTTTTTGTTTTTGTTTTCAAGACAAGGTTTCTCTGCATAGCCCTGGCTGTCCTAGAACTCACTCTGTAGACGAGATTGGCCTCAAACTCTGAGATTCGCCTGCCTCTGCCTCTCAAGTCCTGGGATCAAAGGTGTGCACCACCACCATCCAGCAGAATAATTTTTTTTTAACCTTCTCAAGAAACCTGCAGTTTGCAGCTTCCCTTCTGAAACATTTCCACTGGACAGTTGTCTCTTCTAGCTTGTGCGTTTTGTGACATTTTAAACACAGTGGACAGGAGAGGAAAGGGATGGCATGCTCTCAGGATCAAGATTATTTTAGTGAGAGTAAGAATTTCCTCTCTTCACAGGTACCACAACTGCCAGGATTTTCCTGGGTCAAACCCTGTCTCTCTTCCCCAAGTATTGTGTACATTGGCCTAAGAGATGTGGACCCTCCTGAACAGTAAGTTGATGTAGAGGAGTTAAGCTTTGGGCCCGTCCTGCCTACTTCTTGTAGATCAATATGAAGGTGAGAGTTCCTAAATACACGTTTATTAAAACTGCTTTTAAAACCAGAGTCTTTCCTTTTATCACACCAGTTTTATTTTAAAGAATTATGACATCCAGTATTTCTCCATGAGAGACATTGATCGACTTGGTATCCAGAAGGTCATGGAACAGACATTTGATCTGCTGATTGGCAAGTAAGTAAAACAGCAAATGTCTACTTCTAGGTCCCAGGGGAAGATGGGCAAACTCTGGGAGAGCAGCACACTTAAGCCCGTATCTTCAACACAGTGACTGCACTTCTTAAATAAAAGCAAAACATGTGCATATATTTTCAAATAGTTCAGAAGGCAAACTGTCAAACAAATCATATTCTTGTGGACTGGTAGGGGAGGGGGTTCCTTTAAGTCACTGACCCATCCTTCTCATGAATTTCGTTTGTTCTCTATTACGATCTTACGATGAGAAGATTCATTGTTCCAGTGGTCTCACATCTTCCTAGTCTCATCACTTCATCCGAGTTCTGTAGTAAGCACAAAACTGCAGGCTAGTTAGGACAATTTTCTCAGCCTTCTGGGTGGTCCAGGTCAGAACTGCTGTCTTAGGTCACTCTAAGCTGCTAAGAAGTTAGTCATTTGCTATGAGGATGTTGTATGTTAGTTTCAGTCATGAGATATCTGCACTCAAGTTATAATTGGAGGATAAATTTGTAAGCAGAAAACTGGATTATGTTCCTCTGCAACAACTATATCCTAAATGAAGCTAACTTAATTATCATGGAAGTGAAGAATTCCCCCTCTGGCAGTTACTAGTGTGAGGGGCTCTACTGCCCTAGGTAGCCCAGAAATATGCACTGGGGTTCTTCGGAGGCATGCAAAATAAACAGCAATATCTGAAAGTACAATGTAAGAAATTAATGTGCCAATCTGAGTAATTTCCAGGAATAGAAAATCTAGAAATACGCTGAACTAGCAAAGCACCAGGACTAGAACAAATTCAAGCTGTAGCCACAGAATGCTTGGAGTCAAGCATAACCAGTGTTGTATTCTCTCGTCCTTTTCCTTTCCAGAAGACAGAGGCCAATCCACCTGAGTTTTGATATTGATGCATTTGACCCTAAACTGGCACCAGCCACAGGAACCCCTGTTGTAGGGGGATTAACTTATAGAGAAGGAGTGTATATTACTGAAGAAATACATAAAACAGGTATGTAGTATTCAAGTCTGTAGCCTGTTAAGTACATATATGGAACATGCCAAAATCTTTCTGCAGGGGCTCTTTTCTGTGTCACTGAATTTGTTTTTGGTTAGACTTTTATAGCCCCAAATCATATGGTCAGGTTAATAAAGGATATAGATATTTAGAGGCATCTTTGGATCTGGACTGTACCAAAATGTGCTAACACTGAACAAGAAATTGTGTCACTCACACTTAGTAGATTTAATATAAGAACAGAATGCCAAGCATGCAGTCCCAGTGTCCAAGCTGTCTAAAGGCAGATTAAGATAAACAAAGCCAAGTAGCTCATTTTCTCTCGTTGTAAGGGCTTGTTGGTGCACTAGGAGTTGGGATTTGGAGTTAAGCTGGCCACAGCCTTCTTTTGGAGACCAGGCTCATGTAGTCAAGGATGACTTGAAACTCATGTCGTTGAGGGGCGATGACTGAATGACATATCCTGCTTCCACCTCCCAGCAGCTGAGATTACAGGCATGCACCAGCCACCATGGCCAGCTTTTAAGAGGGTCTCTTGAAAAAAAAAAATTTTTTTTTTAATGTGGTCAACTTCCAGTGTCGTTTCTCAGGTGCCACCCATCTTGTTTCTTGGATCTCTTATATAGAAGTCCCTGACTAGGCAAGTTGACTAGCCAATGAGCTCCAAGATCCACCTGTCTCAGCCTCCCTAACTAGAATCATAATCACACAACATTATGCCTGGCTTTTTTAACATAGGCTCTGAGGATTCAGCTCAGGTCCTCATGATCGTACAAGCACTCTGCTAGAGTTATCTCCCCAGTCTCACTTTTGAAGGCAGTTTAAGTTAATATCTTTTTTCTTTTTAATCTAAGCCTTCTCCTGGAGCTTGTTGGTAACTTTAATAAGGAGGAGGATACCTTTACAAGAATGACTGATAAAGAATTAGTGTGAATTCAATAGTGATTATCAACAGTAACTACTACATGATACAACTTCACTAATCATTTCATGAAACTGGGAGGCAAAAGCAACCAGAACCCCAAGATTCAAAGGCCAAGGCCTATAAGGAATCCTTTGTTTTTATGCAGGGTCCCACTTATATAGACTAGGCTGGCCTTTAACTCATCACCTGCCTGCCTCTGCTTCCCAGGTGCTAGGATTAAAGGTCCACACCTCACAAATGACGAGGAACCCTTTAGGAATTATGCACACACATGAAGTCAGGGGACAACTTGTAGTCGACTCTCTTCCACCATGTCAGTCCTGGGAATAGAACTCAGATTGTGAGGCTTAGTGCAGAAGCCTTTTCCCTCTGATCCATCTCACCAGCTCTATAAGGAACCCTTAACTAGCTAGAACAGAAATGGGGATTGGGTCCTAGAGTCTACCAGAACCTTAGGTGAGAACTGTCTATTAGAATAAGGAAGACACTTATCTTAATACACAAATATAAATACTGCCAATGATCTTTTAGTTAACAGAGAACTTGGAAGTTCAATACTTCATGTTGCTTCATTCAGGAGGGGTTAACAAACTTAGCAGGCAGTTGTAGCAGTGGTGTGTCTTGTTTCCCTTCTGTTTTGTTGATGTGACATTGTCAACAAAGACAACAATTTGCTTAAACTAATCTGCAGGATGGCAGTAGCCTGGAAACATAGGCAATATACATTATTTTGATGGTGCAAAACCTCTTTAGGATACTTTGGGATATGCTAGAGATGCTATGTTCAGCCAGTAGGAATAAGACACAAATCACTAGGGACACAAGTTATCTGTGCAGGAAATAATGACAAGGCGATGTTAATATCCGTGGTCACTGTAGTTCTGTACAATACACTCAACTATGCATCACTAAGATGTAAGAACCACTGTACAGTTTGTCATGTACCATAATGCACTATAATAAACCATCAGGTATTAGAATATACTTTGATTTTATAGCCACTCTCAATATTCTTAAATACTTGTGATAATGAATTCTAGTTTGTTCAGATCACTCCTTAAGAGGTAGATTAACCCAGAGTAACTAAGTTAAAAATCTAAGTGCAGGAGGTGCTGGGCTGTTGTTCGAATCTTAGATGGTCTTTTAATAAAAAACCTAGAGCCGGCCGGGCAGTGGTGGCGCACACTTTTAATCCCAGCACTCGGGAGGCAGAGCCAGGTGGATCTCTGTGAGTTTGAGGCCAGCCTGGGCTATCAAGTGAGTTCCAGGAAAGGCGCAAAGCTACATAGAGAAACCCTGTCTCGAAAAACAAAAAACAAAAAACAAACAAAAAAAAAAACCCAGAGCCACATATCAGGGTAAAAGTTGAAAGATCAGAGAAGCAGAGCAGCCAGCCGCTAGTTCTTAACCTCTACAAAATCCTCAGCCTAAAGAAAGTGAGTTTGTTTCCTCACACCTTATAGACCTTTCTCTGCCCTGCCATATTTCCTGGGATTAAAGGCATATGTGCTTCCCAAGCAAAGGCATGAGATCTCAAGTGCTGGGACTAAAGGTGTGTGCCACCACTGCCTGACCTCTATGCCTAATCTAGTGGCTGGCTCTGTCCTCTGATCCTCAGGCAAGTTTATTAGGGTACATGGTATATCACCACACTGGGCAGTGGTGGTGTATGCCTTTAATCCCAGCACTCAAGAGGCAGGTGGATCTGAGTTTGAGGCCAGACTGGTCTACAGAGTGAGTTCCAGCATGGCCAATGCCATGCAGAGAAACCCTGTTTTGGGGAAAAACGTCTGAAGGGAAGTAGGCCAGATAAGGGGGGAAAGAAGTGGAAGGCAGATAAGGAAAGGCTCTTTCCTTTCCCTCAGACCACTCCAGACAAATGAACAATGCTGAGGATTTGGGCACAAACTCAAACTGCGAAGGCAACTGGAATCCAGATTGAACCAGTCAACATATGGCTGGATCTTTCTCTTTGACCAAATGCCAAGGCGCTAGGTCAGTCAGATAAGAGACAAAAATTGTGTCATATGTGGAAATTCTTCTTAGAACTGAGTCATGAAAGTTTGGGCTAGCCTGGGGATAGCAAAACCTTGTCTCAGAACAAAGCAAGTTAACAGCAGTTACTATACTTTGGGCACGTGGGGTGGTGCTTTAAGAGATACTGATAGGGAGATGGCTGTTTGGTAAATCAATTGCACAAACATGAAGACCTGAGTTTGGATCCCAGAGATAGCACATGTCTGTAATCCCAATGTTCCTGTGGCAAGATGGAGACAGGAGAATCTCCAGAAACTTGAGGGCCAGACATCCTGGCACGTGCAACTAAAGAGACCCCATCTCAAAGTAGAAATGAAGACCAACACCCAAGATTGTCTTCTGACCTCCACACGCACACAGTGGCAGGTGTACACACACACACACACACCTTAACAAAAGGGTAGAAAAGTACTGATGGGGCTGGAATGCAGCTCTGTGGTAAAGTATGTGCTTAGTATGCTTAAGACCCTGGGTTCAATCCATAGCACTGGGTGGGAGGGAAAAGGACCAATAAAAATCCCAAACAGATAAGATGCCTAAAAGCCTGACAGACAATGCTTATTACAGTAGTTGAACAGGTGCAGATTTTATAATTTTTCAGTCTTAATATAGTTATTATTTTAACTTAAACTTGTGGTCAAGTGGATGAGGTGCAAAGGGCTTTACGTTTTGAGCGTGTATGAGTGTTCTGCCTACATATATGGATGTATACCCACATGATTGGTGCCCATGGAGATCTGAAGGTGTTGGATCTTTTGGAATTAAGAACTGTAGACACTACTGAGCCACCATGTGTGTGCTGGGAACTTAACCTGGGTCCTTTACGAGAGGAGCAAGCCATCTTGTCAGGCCCTCATGGGTTTTTGAGTCAGGGTGTCTCCATGTAGCCCTGGCTGCCATGGAACTCACTCTATAGGCCAGGCTGGCTTTGAACTCAGAGATCTGCCTTCCTCTGCCTCCCAAGTACTAGGATTAAAGGTTTGTGCCATCACTGCCACCGGCTGGTTTGTTTGTTTTTGTTTTTTTGAGACAGGGTTTCTCTGTGTAGCTTTGCGTCTTTCCTGAAACTCACTCTATAGACCAGGTTGGCCTCGAACTCACGGAGATCCGCCTGGCTCTGCCTCCCGAGTGCTGGGACTAAAGGTGTACACCACCACTGCCCGGCTTTGTTTTTTTAAGTTAATTTTGCTTCTATGTTTGTGGGGAGTGGTGAGCACACGTGGAGACCAGTGGACAGCTTGCTGGATTGGCTCCCTTAACACCATGTGGGACCCAGGGACTGAATTCAGGAGGTCAGGCTTGGCAAAGGCACCTTTACTTAGGCATTTGCCGGCTGCAGAGGGTTTTCTGACAGTAGCAATTTTAGGCTGGAAAAGGACTTTCTACCAGGTGGAACAGCCCTCAATGGAAGTAGCAGTAGGGAGGGTTTTTTTGTTTGTTTTTTGGGTTTTGTTTTTTGTTTTTTTGGGTTTTTTTTGGTTTTTCGAGACAGGGTTTCTCTGTGTAGCATTGGAGTCTGTCCTGGAACTCACTTTGTGGACCAGGCTGGCCTTGAACTCACAGAGACCCGCCTGCTTCTGCCCCCCAAGTGCTGGGACTAAAGGCGTGCGCCACCCCTGCCCGGCGGAGTTTTCTAAGGTCTTCTCCTACCTTTATTGTTTCAGGGTTGCTGTCAGCTCTGGATCTTGTTGAAGTCAATCCTCACTTGGCCACTTCAGAGAAAGAGGCCAAGGCCACAGCCAGCCTAGCAGTGGACGTGATCGCTTCAAGTTTCGGGCAGACAAGAGAAGGAGGCCATATTGTCTATGACCACCTTCCTACTCCTAGCTCACCAGATGAATCGGAAAATGAAGAACGTGTGAGAATTTAGTAGGAAATACTGTAAACTGCACCTCTCACCACGGCATTCAGAATTGCAAGGCAGTTAAGGGGACAAGTATTAAGCAGCTGTCTGGAGCAATATTGCCTTAATGCAAACATCTGTGCACTCACAGCTGTAAAATTCCCCTTCTCTATTTGGTGACCAATACTACTACTGTAAATGTATTTGGGTTTTTTGCTTCTTTTTGAAGTTTACAAGGTATTAATGTTATACGTGTAAATCTGAAGGAGTCATAAACAGCATTTATTACCTTAGTATATCATACTGGTCTTGTTGCGGTTCCTTCACATTGATGTGGTTTTCCATGGCCCGCCCTCCCAGAGTCTGGCTACACAATGCATTCTTGAACTGTTAGCCCACAGCAGCAATATATACGCCTAACACCATTCATCAGAGTCAAGGTTCTGGTCCACAAGCCCTTCCCTCCAGGAAGTTCAATGGTGTCGAAAGAATTTGTAGTACACAAGACCGACCAGGATGGCTAGCTCCAGTAAGATGATGATGGAAAGCAGCAGCTTGTTGGTTATCACTCTACAAAGACAAGCAGAGTAAGCAGACATGAGTCTGGGTAGCCTTAGGTCTAGCTGTTTCTAATGCTGGATACAGTGAGGCAGATGGAATTTGTGTTCGTTCACACAGTCACTTAGCACCAAGGCCTAAGTCCTTGGGCTACTGACAATTTATGGTGTTCTTCAGCTGTAACTGAAGGGCATCACTTAGTACATCAGACATGTGGCAAACAGGAATATAAATACCAAAACATAAACATGGCTTCTTAATTCTAAAAATATCCTCCACTTGTATTTCTGCTGCTTTATATACCGTCCTATCAGTTATACACACAGCTCTGAGTGCACACTGGAAGCAGGGTTTGAGGTATACTCCAGTTTCAGAGTTCATTAAGCTCATGGATGGGTCCTGCTTTTAGGTCAAGTAACTAGTGGCCTTGAGTACTGCTTTTTAGTCTCTTGTAACTTCTCTCCCTCTGCTCTGCTACCTGAACAGTCACTCTAAAAATTTTACTTCAGGTTATCATCATCTTTCTCCTTATCTCACAAGGAATTTACCACTGTTTGGGAAAATTCTACTCCAACTGCTGGTTAAATGAACGGATTATTGTAGTTCTTGTTAGCTCACATGTACACAAAGACATACCATACTACTATACAAGTCAGGTTAGCCCAGTCAGTACCTCCCCTTTGACCTTGTTTTTGCTGCTGTGAGTACTTACCTCAGATTGGTTGTTTTGTTCTAATTAGCAGGTGTGCATGCATGTGTGCACCACCACAGTTCACTTGTGGCAGTCAGAGGACAACTTTGGAGATGCTTCTCCAAATCAACTCATCCCACAACCACCTTTACCACCTGCCAGCTTGTTTAATATTTCTTGCTAACAGGACGGGACTCCCAAAAGGGTCTGCCATGAAAGGCAGGAACTAAGCACTATCAGTGCTCACACTGGGCATTGACAAAGCTGCTCAGGGAGTAGAAAAGCCTATCAGTTCCTTAGGTCCCCTCTGAGAAATGGAAACTGATGTTAACAGTGTCCAGCGGACAAGCCCCCTACTGCTTTAACAAAGGACTCTATCCTGAGATTTAAACTGCACCAACCTACGCTCTTCTTTGGATGGTGAGTGCTGGGCGGAGTGCTTGTACAGCACTAAGGTTATTTATTAGGACATTTGTTAAGTTAATGTGTTTCAACTAAGAAAGCTTAAAACAGTAAGTCTCAAGAAGTTGAGGTTTTGTTGATTTTTTTTAAAACTTACTTTCTGGACATTGAGCGGAGAATCTTTCGACTTTTGCTCAAGTTTTCATTTGTGTTTACCAGCTGAAAGAGAAAATAACAATCATTTCCTTCTCCTTTGAAAAAAACTCTATAGAATTTGAACAGTGGGTACTAAAAGATCTTCGTTAAGAAATGCAATTGATTTAGTGGCTTATACTTGAGTCTAAGTGAAAGAACCTAGAAAGGTCAAGGCATGTGGGTGCTCATCGAGGAGGGAATGGCTGTGGCTCATTCTTCCTGTAGGAGTGGGTGGTTGTGAGGAAACTAATCCTTCACCTTGGCTATGCACACAGGAAGGCTAAAGGCATGGCGGTGTACACCTTTAATCCTAGCACATGGGAAGCAGAGGCAGGCTCTGTGAATTGAAGACAGCCTGGTCTACGTAGTGAGTTTCAGAACAGCCCGCACTACCAAATGAGACCCTGTCTTAGGAGAAAAAAAAAGAATAGTGCCACAGTTGTAGCACCAAACCTTTCTGACTGCCAGAAAGGAAGGCTTCATTTGTACCTGGCCAGTGACTGCAGGACAATTTAAGATCTGAATTTCATCAAACACTAGGAGAGCCTCTTGAGTTGGTGTTCGCTTATTTTTTTCTTTTTAAAGATTTATTTTGTTTGTATGAGTATTTGCCTCAATGTATGTTTGTGCACCATGTGCATGTCTGGTGTTCACACAAGTCAAAAGTGAGCATCAGATCCCCTGGCTCTGGGTCCTCTGCAGAGCAGAAAGTGCTGCTCTTTATTCCTGCTTTTAGGATCTTAGTTATTTTTTTCTTGACTTGCTTGAGTAGTTACAGTGAATGGAGAAAGGAATTAGCCCCGGTGTACCTTTCTCATTTGATTACCTGTTCCTAATCTAGTTAGCAGAAGGACACTTCACTGATGCTCCTTGCTGTCTGTTACTGCTGCTCTGTGGCCTTGGTAAGTCACTCTCTCAGATCAATCTTTGGTGTTCTAAGTTCAACCAATCTACAAAGTATAGTCAAGACCCAAAACTTACACAATCTATTAGCAATTTGCCTTCTCCATAGCTTGCCTTGAGAGTAGCACTTTATTGTGAATTTGCACAAAATAGGAAAATGGGGGGGAATCCCTTTAATAAGATGTACAAGAAAATCAAATCCTCACAATGAGCTAGTACTTTCCTGTCCAAATCCTGGTTACAATGTTTTCAGTTAAGACTTGCCTCAGAAGCCAGGCCGGTGGTAGTGCATGTCTTTAATTCCAGCACTCGGGAGGCAGAGCCAGGTGGATCTCTGTGAGTTCGAGGCCAGCCTAGTTTACAGAGCAAGATCCAGGAAAGGCACCAAAACTACACAGAGAAACCCTGTCTCCAAAAACAAAAAACAAAACAAAAAAACCAAAAAAAATTATATATAACATTCAACAGGCAAACTATTTTTTTATTCTTTAAATTTGAAGTAAACTATCCCATTTATATAAAGGAAAAAGGAATTTCCCAAAGCCTCTTATAATCATAGTAGACCAGAGAAGCTCAATACAGTCATCAGCTGATCCACATTTCTGCTTTCTTCCCTCAATGGAGCAACTTACCTTAGGCTAATGGGATTGAACTATAATTTATAAACCAATAAACTATCAGTTGTACTGTTTTTGACATGTGGGAAAAAAGAGGCTTTGCGTTAAAAAATAGTCACATAAGTAGATAGTGTTTTCATAAAAATAGAAAAATAGGGCTGGAGAGAAGGTGGCTCAACGGTTCAGAGCACTTGCTGCTCGATCAGAGGACCCAGGTTTGATTGACAGGACCTATATGGCAGCTTCAAAACCATCTAACTCCAGTTCCAGGGAATCCAATGTCCTCCTCTTGCCTATGTGGTACAGAGACATATGTGCAGGCAAAACACCTGAATACATTTATTTTTTAAGAATAGAAAAATATGCCACTAGATCTGAAATTAAAATATGCTGATAACACTGAATCCTTGCATGTGTTTTCACATTCTCTTGTAATGAATAAAGCAGGAGACAGAGTGGCATAAATCAGATTCTTCAGAAACAAAACTTCTAATGATTTCTAAATCTTAAAGATAAAATTACTTCTTTGTGGTCTAGCATGGTGGCACACAACTTTAATCCCAGGAGGCAGAGGCAGGAGGATCACTGAATTCCAGGCTTAAATGAGACTCAGTCACAAATATATACGCATACATGTATTTTTTTGGTGTGTGTGTTGTATGTGCACGTCTGTGTGGGAATGGAGGGTGCCTTCCTTGACTGCTCTCCACCTTACTTAGAAAGGGATCTCTCACATAAACATGACCACAATGGCTGATAACAAGCTCCAAAGATCCAACTGTTTCTAATCCTCATCCCCCAACTCCAGGGTTACAGATATAAGCTGCTACTTTTATTAATTGACCCATCTCCCTAGCTCTGTAAAATTAATTCTAAGGGGGATTCTTAGCCAAGCAATTTAAAAATTAAGAAAAGTATATTGTATGGGGGGGGGGGGGAGAGAAGAACAAAGCTATTCCCAGAATTCAGTCCTGCTGTAGTGTCTGGCCTTTGTATGGAGGACCCACCTACTTCACATATTGCCCAGACTTACTCTATTCTTGGTACGTTCCAACTGGTCTCGTTGCTCCCCCAACTCTTCTATGATTTCTGTACCAATCTGGTCAGTTTCTGTGGCAATCCGATGAGAACGTTCAATGCTCTGGGTGGCCCGGTTCAGGCTTTCAGTGCCTTGTAGAAGCAATGCTCTTTGAGACTGTAGCCGATTCTGACAGGAGTAGAGAAGAGCCGTGTTAGACTTCTTTATTCATTGTAAGTTTATTGTCAATACAGTCCTTGTGACCTTTTACACAAGAAAAAGGTCACAGTGAGCAATCATTTCATTAGTTTTTCCTTTATATCTGCAGGGCATTGGTTCTAGGACACCCCTGCTGCAGTCCACGAGTAAAATAGTGTAGTATCTGCATATTAACATACATACATCCTCCCAACACATTAAATCATCTTTAGATTAATTATACCTGATGAAAGGTAAATGCTATGTAAATAGTTATGGTTCAAGAGAATGATGACAGAAAAAAGTCAGAAGATGTTCAGCATATATGAGGAAGTTTGCAAGGACTTGTATGTATGCACCAAGGTGCCCATGGATGCCAAAAGAAGGCAATGGATCCCTCAGAATTTTTTTTGAGACAGGGTCTCACTGTGTAGGCCTGGTGTCCTGGAACTTGCTCTGTAGACCAGGCTGGCTTCAACTCAGAGATCCACTTGCCTCTGCCTCCTAAGTGCTGGGATAAAACAGGTGTGGGCCACCACACCTGGGTAGATGCAATATTTTTAAAAAATATTTTCAACTCAAGGCTGAGTATTCAGCTGCAATGGGTATGAAAAGCTGGCCAACTGTGCTTCTAAAATAGAATCAAAGATACTAATGAATTGTCAGAAACTGTTCAAGGTCATAGACTAAAGAGGTGCATCCTACTGCCTACTATACTTCCGTGAGGCAAGAGAAGAGACTAAAAACAAAACAAAACTGAAAACTGGAGCATTTTTCTGTGGACCAGTTAAAATCTATCATAAACATGTAACTGGTTGGTTACTAGCAACTTCAGTCAACAACCGGACGGGGCAGGGGGAGGGTGCAAAAATGACCTGATAATGCAAATAGCCTGCAACTTAAAACTATTTGTTTAAATATTTACTCACGTTTGGTTTTTGAGACAGTCGCTGTAATTCAAGCTGGCCTCAAACTCATCATGACCCTCCTGGCTCAACCTCCAAATGCTGGACCTGCAAGCGTGTGTCATCATGCCCGGCTACCCTTGAGCTTTAATAGTGCCACAAGTAAATGACTAACTCTAAAACTCTGGAAAATTAGTTCACTGAAGATGGGCTTGACTGATACTGATGACTTGGGGACCATATAAAGCATGCTTTCTCAGCACAGAAGTCATTAAAAGCCAGAGACATTGCCACATTCTTTAAAAAAAAAAATAAGAAATAAATAGTTTATGTGGCTATATACTCTGTTGGTGAACTTCACCTTGTGGCAAACAACACTCCAAAATGATCACACTGGTGATGTGTTCACAGGGAAGGTAGAATCTGGGCCTCAAGTAAGCTTCTTAGGTGCCCTAACTCCCAGGAGCTCTAAATTTTAAAGTCTCCACTGAACTTTCCCTCCATCTATAATCCTAAGCACAGAATGCCGACAAAAGCAGCCTAGGCCAGAATTAGTAACTAGGGACAGGGATGGGTGCAGTACTAAGTTCTGATCCGTTCGAAGCACACACAACCAAAAGGGGCTCAGCTCACAGAGCTCATTACAGGACAGACAGCAAATGGCGTAAGATGTCATCAAGAATTAGGTTCTCAGGAGGCAGAGACAGGTGGATCTCTGAGATTCAGGACAGCCAGGGCTACATAGAGAAGCCCTCTGTATGGGGGGAAAAGATTCTTGGGCTTGGGGTGATGCAAACCTCTAATCCCAGTACTCAGGAAAGAGGCAGGAGATCTGAGCAAAGGGCTAGCCTGGTCTATAATAGCAAGTTCCAGTACAATATACTCTGTCTCAAAATTTTTTAAAGTAGATTCTTAGAGCAGAATGTTTACTTCACAGATAGCACACAGACTAGTAAGTGAAGAAATCACCAAGGGTCAAATAAACCAGCTGTGTGTGAGGCAGGCTTATAATCTTACCAAGCAGGAGTAGAAGTGGGAGGACAGCTCGAATTCTGAGCCAGCCTGGTCAATATAGTGAGGTCCAGTCCAGCAAACATGGAGGCTAGTGAGGTGCCAAGCCTGAAGACCTGAGTTCAATTATGGAGACTCCTGCAAATTTTGTCCTTAGACTTCCACACATGTGCCTGTGCACGCATGCAAAATAAATAATGTAATAAACAATAAACAAAGTAGGGCTGGAGAGATGGCTCAGTGGTTAAGAGCACTGGTTGTCTTCCAGAGAACCTGGATTCAATTCCTAGCATCCACATAGTGGCTCACAACCATCTGGAACTCCAGTTCCAGAGGATCCAATACCCTCATCTAGCCTCTGAGAGAGCTGCATGCATGTGGTAAACAGACATGCAGGCAAACTCTTTTACACATAAAAATAGATCTTAAAAAATAAACCACAATTATACTAGCTGAAAGGAAGAAAAAACAATTTTTAAATAAAACAGTTTTAAATGATTAGTCTAAAGAAAGCAAGAAATGATATCACATAAATCAACCTCAGACAGACATGGAATAATCTACAATGACATATGGACTTGGGTTTATGGTCCCAGCTACTCAGAATGCTGAATCAGGAGGCTCGATTGGGCATGAGGCCGGTCTGGGCAACACAGTGAGAATCCCCCTTCAAGAAAACTTGTAAGTTCTGAAATTAATATATCTAAAACAAATGTTTGAACTTGTCAACCCTCCTGTTTTTGAGGGGAAAGTAGCAAATGACCAGAGTAATTTTTACAATTTCTGTTTTAACAGATTCTATTTGCCTTTTTCCAGCCTGTCTTCAGAGGTGTACTCACATGTATCCATTTCAAAGTTGTTTCAGTTTTTTATTCTTCACAAATTGTGTATGATAGGGCAGGAGCTAAATGTAGGGGTTGTTGCTGGATACCTCAGCTCTGCTCCAGGTCAGCCACCAAGCAGGGCTGTGCACACCTCGGGGCTTTGAGGAGCAGGTATTTGCAGCTCTAGGCTGGAGCAAACTGAAGAGCTCCCTTGTCTTGCTTGGGCTGGTGGTCTCTGTGCACAGTGCCTGGTACTGTTCTGCAGCTGGCACCCCATCAAAGTCTGGGACCCTGGCAATGAGTGCCTGCCTGGGCTGGTACACAAAATGTGCTGATCTGGCTGCCATCTGAGGCGGAGCACAGGTCACAGCTGACACAGCGTCAGACTCTGATAATGACCAATTCCAGCTGCTTGGCCATCTCCCACATGCTTACGTCTCTAAGTACAATCACTGTGAGCTCCATGCCATTTGCCTCTAGACAGAAGCTGATAAGCTTGTCAGTGAGGTCTATGGTGTCCATCTGCATTGGGGTCCCAAGGCATGCATTCATAGCCCTTGCACAGGAACACAGACAGTAGCCTCACCTTGAACTTTCTGAGCTCATCCACTGTATGGCATCTGCCTGCCCCATGACTTGGGTTCCCAGCCTCTTACCTTGACTGTGCCTGCCTCCATTTCAAAGTTTTACATTACTCCCAAATGTTGTTCTTTAACACCAGCAAGGTCAAGTCCGTATCACTCTGTTTCTCAAAATCTAATGAAGACCCGTCACAGAGCAGCAGTTAAAATTCTACTGCCAGTCTTTCTATAGATGTTAAGTTTGCATCTATAGATTTGAAGAAGCTGGATCCCTTTCCATTTCTTGTAAAAATTCTATGTCAACTTTGTTCTTTGTGGAATATAATCCAAGTGCAGCACACTAAACTTAATCTTTGTCAAGTTTTTATTCTATTCCTTTATCTAGCCAGCTTCTCTAAGGGTATAAGATATGGGTTTTTAGAGTCTAATTTTATGTCAGAATCCTCTGTGTTAGACGCAGTCTAGCTGACTTTACAAGACTAGGAGATCAGAATGGCCCTATTGGGAAGCACCGTGTTTCTTCTCTATCAGTTGCTGAGCTATCTTGAGATTAAGCTAACAGAAAGCTTGCATTAGTCTTGCAAAAACAAAAACAAAAACTCCGATGAACTAAAATCCTAACTGACTAGCTACTCAGGAGGTCGAGATGGGATGATTACTTGAGCTAATACAAAACCCATCTCAAAAACAAAATGAAAACTTAAAACCTAACTGAATTTTGGGAATACATCTGAGAAAATGATTCTAAAATTTATATAAAAGAATAAAAGTTCAAGAAGAAAAGGAATTAGAACAATAGGTCAAGATAAAGTCTAGCTAGGAAGAGTTTCTAGGCTTGCTAGAAACAAAGTACTGCTCTCTATCTCTACATATGTATGCACACAAAGAAGTCTAGAAGACCTTAATTAGAAAGAGTAAGAACCAGTGGGGAGAATGAACTAGATGCAGGAAAGAGGCCAAAGGCAGGAAAATAAACCCCCCGAGACTCCAACATGCACCGATGTAACTGTTGCCCATCTAGTTCTGTACCACAGGCCCTAAGGAGGAACAGCTACCACTGCTCATTCTTACCAACGCTTACCACTTACCAAATGCTCATTCTCTAAGGCGTATGAGCCATACTTCACATCTCCTCGGCCTCCGGGGGCGGCTGTCAAAGGTGTACTTCTCACCTCGCGGTGGAGTTTAGCAAGGTCCTTGCGGTAGTTTCGAAGCTTAGACATCATGGGGTTACGGAAAGTCAGGGGTGCATACCGTAGTTCTTCCTCCATCTCTGCCAACTAGGGAGGCAGAAAGGGATAAGCGGACAGCCTGGCTTTTCCCTAACCTGGGCATACGCTTAGTTTAAACTTTACCACAGGCTACTAAAATAGTAACTGTATTTTGTGGCAGGGGCCACAAACACCATGTTCACTTTAAGCGCCTGAAATAGTTCCTAGTAGACATTCACTCAAGGAAGTGTGCTATGGGGCTGGACAGACGGTAAAGTGCTTGCTTTGCAAATATGAGGACCTACCTACCAATACCAAGCATGCGTGAGGACCTAGGCTCTATACCTAACACTGCAAATCACACACACACACACACACACACACACACACACACAACAGGTAAAAGGTTACCTGTTATGAAGTCACAGTATTTCTAGAAAAGATCAAAACCAAGTACAAGAAACACACACACACACACACACACACACACACACACACATGCATTCCCCATGAAGTACACATCTTCTGTGCTAATAAGTTTAACAAAGGTCAGGAACTGATCTCAGTGGCCAGCTTCAGGAAAGGTATGGGAATGCCCCTACTACTCATATCAGGAATGCATTATCAAAGGCC
This sequence comes from Peromyscus aztecus, assembly GCA_902168405.1. Lineage (NCBI taxonomy): Eukaryota > Metazoa > Chordata > Mammalia > Rodentia > Cricetidae > Peromyscus > Peromyscus aztecus. Next base: position 48,320 of record CABHPQ010167448.1, read on the forward strand.
TGTACCTCAGAAATCTTCAAACTTTACCTATCTGTGTTTGTTAAGCCCCTCAACACCCATTCCCACCAGTCAGCCACATTTAATAAGTGTGACGGTTAGTGGTGTTAACTTGGCAGGATCTAGCATCACCTAGGAGACAAATTTCTGGACACACCTGTTATCTAGGGCAGCCTCTAGGGGATGGTTTTGATTGCATTACTCAAGGATGCAAAGGACTGCCACTGTGGGTGGCACCATTCCCTACCTAGCACCCTGGACTGAGTGGAGAAAGGGAGCTGAGCAGCAGCATGTGTCCATCATCACTCTCTGTGATGTGGCCTGCTGTCTTGTCTACTACAGTGGACTGAACCCTTGAAATGTGAGCCAGAACAAATCCTTTCTCCCTTCAGGCCCCTTTGTCAGAGTATTTTATCACAATAATGAAGGAGAAGCTAAGAGTTACAAACAGTCAAATCAAGGTAGTAGACAGGAAAAGGTTACCTGTTATGAAGTCACAGTATTTCTAGAAAAGATAAAAACCAAGTACAAGAAACAAGGACTTGCTCCCTATCCTCACCGTTTCATTTGCTTCCTGTTGCTTTTCATCAAAGTCTCTGACCAGCTTCTTCTTCTCTTCTAGAAAAGACAAGCGCATTTCAAACATTTATTACTGCTTCTGTGCATTTGTAGAGGCCATTCCCTCTGCTTAGAACCACCTTCCCATTCTTCCCCGGGTGGGGTGGTAACACTTAACACACACACACACACACACACACACACACACACACACACCCGCCCCCGCTCCCCAGAGGCTTAGAAACATTTGAAGACTTGCTCTCACTGTGCCTGAAGGATGCCTACTGCATTGGCATTTAGTACCCAGGGAAATATTCCTGCTGAGGACAAAGTCTAGTTTAACAATTATTTGATTCTATGGCCAACAGCATCCCTACCACAGGTTTAAATTAATAATCATTTTTAACCTTTTCTCCTCCCCATCCTCATGGAGGGGCAGGCATTTGCTCATCAATATGAATGTCTGCCAACACCAGGTTTCCAAAGTGAATCTGTAACCACCACTATCCTGAAAAACAAACTCAAAATTCACCTCCTCTGCTCACTAGTGTGACATCTCTCTCTCACCCACGGTGGCATGGATAATGACTTCGTTATGAGACTGCCATTCTTCCAGGCCTTTGCATGCCATCTTAAGTGTTGCACTTGTTGGTTTATTGGCTTGTTTAATTAGGCTCTCCCTATGCTGGCCAGGCTGCCTCAAATTTACAATCCTCCCAGCTTAGTCTCCCAAATGCTAGAGTTATGGGTGATTATAACCACTCCTGGCTGGTTTTTGCCTTTAATAGAAATTCCTGATCTTCCCTTTTAGCAATAAGAGAAAAAGCTTTAGTTTCAAAGTAATAATATCTAAATGAATATTATTTCACCTTTACTATGTTTCTTCTGATCATTTATAATATGAAGATTTTCTACTTAAAATATACATTTCCTTTGACGCTAACTGTATTAGACACATATATTTTATAAGAATACACTGATAAAGGAATAATGTCTAAATAACAATAAAAATGGCACCTGACATAGTAAAAATTATTAAGGTACTTGGAATGCTGGTGAACCTCTGTGGAGGGGAGAGCTCTGGTTAGTCAGGGGGATTAAGTTCTAGAACCAGGATTGGACCTGCCTTAATGTGAAAGCTTGGGTAATTTTCTTCATTTCTATGGCTATAAAACAAGAAAGAAGATCATGCCTTCATATCTAACAGGCAGCAATCAGTTTTATTTGTGAAGAATTTGAATTTTTAAAATGTATGCATTCACTGTGGTGGCTCACACCTTTAACACCAGGCAGAGGCTGATGGATCTATGAGTTTGAGACCAACCTGGTCTACATAGTGCATTCCAGAGCTACACCAAAAAAAAAAAAAAAAAAAAAAAAATACCCAAAAAATTCCCCTGAAACAGCTACATGTGGAAATCTACACATAATCTACTCATTACAAAGTTACAGCCGGGCAGTGGTGGCGGACACCTTTAATCCCAGCAGAGGGAGAGGCAGGCAGATCTCTGTGAGTTCGAGGCTAGCCTGGTCTACAGAGTGAGTTCCAGAACAGACTCCAAAAAACCAAAGTTACCATTGTTACAATAATTTTTGGAACTCACTTTTTCCCTGTTTTGAGACGGGGTCTCCTATAGTTCAAAACTCCCCACTTACGGTGTAGCCATGCATGACCCTGAACTTCTGACCCTCTTGCCCCCACCTCCCGTGTCCTACGTCCACCCCTGTAGTTTGATACTCCCTAACATACACAAGGCATGCCCAGCGAAATATGTTTCATACTGCTTACAAAACAAACGGAAATCCCAAACCAAACCCAAGGATCCATTAATTAAACAACAACAATAAAAACGGGAAAAGGTTAGCCCTGGCAAATGGTGCACACATCTTAAACCATCCGTGATGTAACTGAGATGGACACCAAAGCACATTCCTGAGGGGCTGTGCTCGGAGCCACCAATATCAAAAAAAAAGTAATACTTGCCATCAAGACTGGCCACTTGCACAGAGCCATAATGTACTCTTTTGTAATAAATGTGCCTCAAAGTCGAGTGTCACTTGACAGACTTAGGGGCCTGGACACAGCTTCTGTGACAGGTTACTGGCAGGTAACACCCAGATCCAGGAAAAGCCTTAAACTGATACCACCCAGGGATCTACCCAGGGGTGAGAAGTACTGACATCCCAAACACCCCAACCATTAGATAAGGTGGCCAGATGCCCTTGAGTCTAGCACACACCTATTTTTGTTTTACAGATATCCCTAGACAATTGTCAGCCAATCAGGGTCCTGGTCCCTGGAAATGCCCTCACCCCAACTGATAAAAACTCTGCCCCACACCCAGGCAGGGGATCCGGATCTGTCCCTGGTGCAATGGGCAGGCTTCTGGAATCCAGTGCCTGTGGTGTGACACCTTGCACAGCCTTGGTGCAGAGGGAAGGGGCTTGGACCTGCCTAGGCTCAGTATGCTGGGCTTTGCTGACTCCCCATGG
>CABHPQ010167449.1:2652-23340 GCA_902168405.1 Peromyscus aztecus
TGTGTGTGTGTGTGTGTGTGTGTGTGTGTGTGTGTGTGTGTGTGTGTTCCTCTCGGTGGTAACTGAGAAACTGGATACTTGTTTACTGAATGTTAATAACACAAACCAGCAAGTGCTTTTTCCCAGTCTGTGTCTAACAGGGTGAACAAATCAGTAGAGAGAGATGAGGCTGGTGTGGGGCTTCGGAATGCCTCCTTGTCATGTCCCTTTTTGCTTGGCTTCCCCTAGAAGCTGGCAGCAGCTCCCAAGCTCCCACCCAACCCTGCTGGACTCGGGGGACTTATTAGGTATGAAATCATAAGTTGTTAAACTCCACAACTGGACGAGTTCCATGAATCTGCAAAGCCTGAGAAGCACCCTGGCCACATGGCTTTATGGGGGAGATGTCCCAGTTTTCCAGGCACTGATGAGTGAAGAAGAGCAAGAGGAAGGTGGCCTAGGGTCCCAAGGACCAGTTCTTCCTGACAGGGTTTGCAGGAGAGAGGGTGGAGGCGAGAGAGGCTGCATGGGTCACGTGGTGACCTAAGGTGCTTCTCCATAGCTCAGGAAACACTGGGTGCTCTGAGACTCTGGAGCCCAGGCCGGGTGAGAGGAGGCAGGAGGGTGGAGTCGGGGTGCTATGATCATTTCATGTTTTCCTATGGCCTTCTGGGACCTGTTCAAGGGGGAAAAGCCAAAACAGTTTATTTCCTTTGCTTCTGACCCACGGAATAAAATAGGAGAAACTAGAGTTCTTCAACTAAATAACCACCCCCTGCGCCCCAAGGAAGGGCCGAAAATGAGGGGATGGGGCAGACACAATGACCCTGGAGGAGATGCCGCCTGTGCCTTGGCTCTCAGGACCCTGTAGGCCTAGAGCTTGTCCCCTGGCTAAGTGTCTCATTGGCCATGTTCACTGTTGCCTTGTTTCTAAGGAACAGAGCTGGACTGAGGAGGAGGGAAGACCCGGGGTGGGGTTAGCCATTCTGAGCAGTCCCTGTCCCCAGCTCTGGGCAAGAGCTGATTAGAGGCCTCCCAGTCCTAGTCTAAGGGCTGGAATCAAGGTTCTTCTTGCAGATTTCAGCTGAGGTAGGGTTTGGTGACACACATCTGCAATTCCAGTACTGGGGAAGCCGAGGCAGGAGTTTGGGAGTTTGAAGCTAACTTGGGTTCCATAGTGAGACCCTATCTCAAAACAAAAACAAAATAAAACAAAATTAAAAAAATTGAAAATCATCCTTTTTTGCCAAGTATGCTCTTTTTAATCATAGAAAGTGACATTGGTTATAATAAGATCAATAATGTGATTATGCAAGTTATGTATTCAAATATAATACTTTTGGCTGAAGCTTTGTGTCTGTAGAAGCCCAAATGCTTCACCCTGAAATATTTCAGTGTGCTTTTCTGAAGAAGGAAGGTGACCTCCATGAGCACACTTCTCTGTCATGCTGTTGGAGGCTCAGCATGATACCATAATCCAGCATCCAGCTGGTGTCCACTTGCCTGTCTCAATGATGTCCTCTTTAGTGGGTGGGGTTACTCTTTGATTGTAAACTACTGGGGTGGGGGAGGGGTGCCACATGTGTCTGTTTTGTCTTATCTTTCTTTCTTCTTTCTCTGCCCTGTGCATGCGTGTGTGTGTGTGTGTGTGTGTGTGTGTGTGTGTGTGTGTGTACACTTGCTTGTGTGGGCACATGTGGCCAGAGGTTGATGACGGTGTCTTCCTCATCGCTTAACTTTATGTTTTCAGATAGCCTCCTCTCACGGAACCTGAAACTTGCTGTTTGGGTTAGATTGACTGGCCAGGGGGTTCCCTGAGATGTTCCTGTATCCATGCCTCCCCCGACTACCACCAACTCAGTGCTGTAGTTGGAGATTGCCACCCAGCCCCGCTTTCATGCGTGTGTGCTGGGGATCCCCTGCTTCTGCAGCGAGCACCTGACTCTCGGAGCCATTTCCCTAGCCCCTTGCTCAGCTGGTTGTCTTCCGTCTCCCTCCCCTGACTGTTGTGCATTTAAGCGTGTCTGTGCCACACGAGAGTGTCTTTAATATGCTCGTGTGGAGGAAAAGCTGCAGGGCGGGGAACATCCCTATTTCATCTTGATTTCTGGGCAGGGTGAGGCTCAGTGATAGAGCCCTAGGCTGGTGTGTTCACGGCCCTGGTCCATCTCCAGCACTGGAAAGCAAACCTGATTTCAAGTGTTTAACGTGACATTCCTGCCCCTCACACCTCACTTTTCTTTGTCCTTGTCCACTTAAATACATGACAGCAACAAAGCTCTTTTGTCTTCTGCTAAAAGTTGTGTGTGGTGAAGGGAATCTCATCTCCCTCTTGTGCGTTTAAGCTAGGTCTCCCCCTAGCCCAGGCTAACCCTTCACTCTGGCCACTCTTCCTGCCTCAGCCTCCAAGGGGCTGGGATCACAGGTGTGAGCCAACAGGGCTGGTTTGAAATTAAGTTAAGTGGAATAAAGAATTCCACCTGGCTACTTCAAAAGCCCTTCCAGAGCCTAGAAGACACCTCCCCAGGCCTGCGTGGGAGTCAGCTGCCTTATGTATCTGCTCTTACTTTCCTTTGAGAAACAGAAAGAGGGTTAAATAAGCATTTGATTTCTGGTGGGTTCTAGCAGCTGCATGCTGTGTTTTATGGGGTTGTTTCAATAACGTCTACTTCTGTGAGTAGGAAATACACTCCCAGTTTCAAAGAGCCAACTGGCAAGTGGGCAATCTGAGCACAGGCCGTGGAGGCCTTACTTGCCTGTGCTTGTCTTAAAAAGCCAGAGCCTCCAGGCTCAACTTTAATCCTGACTCTTCAGTCCTGGATCTGTTGAAAACTTGGAATGTGGCTGTGAAGTTCTCTCCCCCACTTTTAGGGATGCACTGTGGGTCTATCCTATGGGGGTGGGGTGGGGTGGGAGGGGAAGGGTCCTTAGGGTGAGACCCTGGGCCTGTGTGAGTTACCTTGGAGAAGAAACGCTTGTTTCTCCTGGGCTCCAGTGGGCTGCAGAACAGCACAGCACGGAGCTGCAATCTCACTAGGGAATCTGAGGCCAGTTCTCCAGGTGGAGAGCTGGGTAAGGCTCACTCCAGTAAGCAGTTGCTGGAGCAGAGACCTGAGGCCATAGCCCCTGCTTCCAGAGGGCCTGAAACAAACACTCATCTTCAAGGACATCAGGACAAGTGAGTAATGATTCAGGGCTTATCTTGGGCCAGGGTGCGAAGAGGAAGGCTTATGGAGGAGGCGGAGTTTCTCTCGTCAGGCCTCCCAGGATACAGTGTGGAGATGTATGGGCATGTTCTGGGGCTCACCCTGGAATAATTTGGGGTGCTTTTCTAATGTGCCTTCCAACACAGATTTCTAGGAGCACAGCCCAAGTAGCTGTTTACAAGTTTCCCAGATGACCACGTGTCTCGGTTGAGAGGCACAAAGTCAGTGAGCCTCCAGTTCCCCAAGTCACAAGCCCCGTGGGCCTTAGTTTCCCTACTTAGAATGTGAAGTAGAAAGCAGAATGGTTGTCCCGTGTGTTGGTGGCAGGAAACGCCCATCTTCACTCAATGCCTGTGTGCTGGTGGTGCAAATCCAGCACCTGTCATACTGTAATCCTCACAAGAGCCTTTTAATTTCAATGTTCTGCTTCTAAACTGGAGGAAATAATAAAAGACGCTCAGAGAGGTTGAGCGGCCTGGTCAAAGTCACACAGCCATTAAGTGATGGCTCTGGGTTGTCAGCGTAGGTGTGTGAGACAGGAAGGACCCTGGGCCACAGAACTGTGAAATGACTGGAGATGGTAGCTGTCTGGGCATGGCTGCTCATGCTCACTGAGACTAAGCTTGCCTGTTTGTGCCAAGCCCATTTTTTTTTTTAAATGTATAATAACCCATTTCACTTTTGGCTGCCCGTGGGCACATTTAGATCCATCCAGGTGGCTCCTCCTCTGTTCTGTACACTGTGTGGAGAAGGTGGGATGCCCCTTTTCTGTTGCCAGTGCAGAACTTTTCCCCAGTAACTGTCTCCCAAACCACTCTAAGGAATGTCCCCTCTCCATTCCATTCCAGAAAACAAGGGTGTCTCTCGGACAAGGACTCCTTTGCATAAGGATGGCAGTGACCGTGGAGGTCACATCTAAACTAGATTTTGTTGGTACTCCACATCTCTGTATTTCACTTGACGGGGGAGCTGGGGGGTCCTTATGGCCTCCACCAGTGACGCTACCCACCTTAGCATGCTCCACAGCCCCTGGATGGATACAAATGCAGGCCAGCACTTTGCACCTTAGAGCCCGAGAGGTCCTGTGGCATAAATTAGCCCTAGGGACAGGAACCCTGGGCTCCTTGGCTTCTCTAGGAAGTGACAGCTTCCCTCTGAACATGGCCCTACATTTTGGAATATGGTAGGACTCTACTGCTGGGCAGAGTCTGTGCCTCTGGAGTAGGTTTGATGTTGTGCTGGAGTCCCACAGTGCTGCCAACCTTGGGAAGCGCCTCCTCCCACCCAGAGGATGCAAATTTCCACTTGGCTTGATGACCTGTAATTAATCTTATCTCAGTGTTCAACCCATAATTCATGCTGGGGGTTTGTTTTGGTTTTGAAAATGGAAATGGAGTATCCTGAGAAGTGAGCTCGCTTTGATCTTGACAGGTAAAGTCAGAGTCTGAAACTCCCAGAATATTTACTTAGAATGTGTTGATCGGCGTTAAACCTAAGAGCCACGGCCAGTTCCAGAGGGTTGGGTATTTTATGACTAATTGTTATAATTACTTGCTTGTTCAGACACCGGTTCCCCTGGCTACAGAGACAGTTGGTGAAAAGAAAAATGGAGATTTGATCAGAAGTTTAAATAGAAACAGGTTCTGCCTCTCCCTCCCAGGCTCCACCAGCTTTTTTCAGTGCTGGGGCTGGAACCAGGGCCTTGCGGCTCACACTAGGCAGGCAAACACTCTGCCACTTAGCGTAGCCCCCAGCCCAGAAACACTTGTCTTTTTGACTAACTAGGGACAAACTGAGAGAATTTGTTGGAAATGGGAATGTGAACAGAAAGTGAACCATCAGCTAGCTGCCAAGCTGCCCCTGGGGTGGGGAGTGGGGTGTTAGGGTGTGGGGGTGGGGAGCAGACGGGAGTCTCACGGCACAGTTGGGTGCTGAGGTGCCACACACAAGCGGCTACCTGCTCAGCTTGGGATCACAGCGCTCATGTGCTGAGGGCAGCTTCTGGGGCACTTTCTGTCCGCGGATGAATTCAAAGCCTGTCAGGAGGAGGTCTGCACTGTAATACTGACCTCCTTTGCTGTCTCCCTACCCCGCGGGATAAAAATATCTTTTAGAAAAGCTTTCAGGAGAGAATTCTTAGAAACCAACCTTCTTAACGATTCTCCGCCCTGGCCCAGCTTGCTCTCAACCATTGTTACGGGACGCAGGTGTTGGGAAAGGCAGAGTGGGGCTCTGGACAACCAGTGAGGTCAGAGGGGAGTCAGGGGACCACCGGGAGGGAGCCCAGGCTAGGCGCCTTCGGGAGCCGGACTGGTAGCTAGCTGGAAGGAGTTTTCCTCTAACTGGGAAAGGCAGGGGAATGAGTTGATGAGGGCTTGTTTTGTGGCTTCAAGGGGTTGTAACTTTGTACCCCAGGTGCTGTGATCAAAAGTAGGGGCGCAATAGAACCCTAGAAAGTAAAGCTGATGGATAGAGACCGACCCGTGTGGAGAAACAACCTGGCATCTCTTGTTGCTCGAGGGATGCTCAGACCAGGTTTATTTTATTTTTATCAAGTTAGAAAGCACTGGGCAGGTATTTCAGGAAACTAGAGCTTTATGATGGGTGAGATAAAAATAGAGACTAGGATATCATTCTTCCAGGAGCTGCTTGTCATGGCTGCCAAGAAATGAAGACCGTACCTTAGGGGCTGAGCCCCTGGCACCCTGGGAAATACACATTGCCCCTGAAAGCACCAACCCACACGCTTCCATCCTTGCTACAAAAGATGCCCAAGGGGAAAAAAACAAAAACACGGAATCTGAAACACAATTTGGCTCTTGAGGCTGTGGCTGCCTCTTCCCTTCCCCAGGGTCTGTCCTCTGAGCTGACCCACCCTCCATCTCGAAATTGTGAGAAAAGTTCTGGCATTGGTGCTGGGGAGCCGTCCCCTAGGCAAGACAGAAGAGTAAGAGGCCACGCGTGAGCATTCGCTGTCAGCTCTGTGCCGTCCTCACCCCCGGGGACGCTTTCTACACCCCCTGTTTGGTCTTCAGGCTTTTCTGTGTTTAGTGTGGAAAACCAAGCTCAAGTTCAACATAGTTTTCTCTTTAACTATATTGTTATAGCAGCATCCTCCCTGCCCCCCCCCACACATACACACACACACACACACACACACACACACACAAATGTATGTGCTAAGTAAATTTAAATCTAAATATTTGTACAAATATTTATATATAAATATATGTGTGGATGATGAGGGAATATGTGGCTATGTTTCAAGTTCATCAGGGCTGAGGCTCAGTGGTAAAGCACGTATGTGGTACATGTGAAACCATGGTTTGTTCTCTAGTACCACGAAGAAAAAGGTCTTTATCGAGTCTAGTTTAGGTCACACAGTGGAGAGCAGGCAGAGTCTGGACATGGGTACCAGTGAGCCGGATGAGGCTCTGTCTACACTGGTGTGTCAGAAATCCCTGTTCTTCTCAGTGGCATTTGCATCCCTGAGTCTGAGGGAGGATGGGGGTCAAACAGTTGGGCAGGTTAGACCCAAAGACATGTTCATACAATGTGCATGTATACCCCATCTACATGTAACCAAATTATCCCTTGTTTCTTTAAATATTTTTGGCAATAATCCTTTTAAAACCCAAACTTTCCACTTTACAGTTAAAAAAAAAAAACAAAACATTGAGCACAAAACTCTAATTACTCTCATCTCCTGGTGCTTGTGTCTAATCTTTGCCAATATTGCTATCCACGGTGTGTTTGGGGTTTTCATTCTGTGTATGTGTGTGGGACTCTACGTATGCTAAGCAAATGCTCTACTACTCGGATACATGCCTAGCCCCTCACGATATTTTTGTCTTCACATCTGTCTGGAGAGAGAGTTATGGGCTGGAGAGAGTTATGATGTAGCTCGGTTGGTAGAGAGCTTGCCCAGTGTGCAGAAAAGTCAGACAAATTCAAGGTCATCCTTACATACATGGTAAGTTCGAGACCAGCCTGGGCTTTTTGGTTGCCTGTCAAGGAAGCCAAGGAAAAGAAAGGGAAAATAGCAGGTATCCTGAAAACCCCAGCAGAAAGGAGCTGAGCCTTTGCTCTCCTCCCATAGTTGGGCTTTGAGGCTGGGGTGGGATCTCTGCCATTGTGAGAAGTGCTGAGTCCATCTCTAGAAAGGTATGACATGCTCTTAACGAAGCAGAGGCATAGTCTCCTTCCTAAACTGTCAAGAGCATGAAAGGAATGAGAGTGACCTGGAAGGTCTCGGCTGCTTCGAAGTTTATAGCAGGCAAGAGGTTTAAAGTCCAAAAGGGCTCAGATTTCTACTCCACGTGTAGAAACCTCATCCTCGGTCCAGAAGAGATCCCAGCTGCTTCCCTGCACCCCTGGGCCCTGAAATAAAGGTGCAGCTGCCAGGGTCCAGCCTTCTGCAGGGGTGCGTGAGAACGGGGTCACCTGGCAAGTCTGGGCTCAGTGGCCTGCACACTTTTCTCCTTGACCCTCTGGACAAGCACACCGGCACGCTCATGGCTTCGGTGGCAAGTGGCTTAGCCCCAGAAGTTGCTGGCAAGTGGCAGGAAGCATGAATGGTGAGGAGCAGGGACAGACCTGGGCCACTGGGACCCGCAGAGGCTCACCGGGAAGGATGAAGGGTGGAGCACGGGTGGAATGGACACGGGTGGAATGGACACAGCTACAGGCAGCTGGAATCTTCCTGGAGCCAGTCAGGAAGGGTGAGAAAGGACCCAGAATAAAGAGCTTCGGGCACCGGCCAAGGGTGGTGCTCTGCCTCTCTTTTCCTCTGTAGACCACCTTGGATGTAAAAATCTAACATCAGGTGCTCAGTGTAAATGGAGAGGACTGTCCCTTCTGGCAGGCAGGGAGGCAGACAGACAGACAGAAGCTCTGGTTGTGCTGCTGTTTCCAGGCATGGCATCCAGGACAGAGCTCTGGCTCTGCAGGGAACCTCTCCTGACATTCCTCTGGGTTACTGATAAACTACAGGGGGCATTTGTGTCCTTCTGAGTGACGCAAGTGCTGGTTCTTAAGGAAAGCCTGTGCGCAGTCCTGATGATTTGCTATTTTTGTTTTGTTTCCTTTTCAAATTACTTGATGGTGATTTGACACCCTCCATTTGTTGAAAAGTTTAAGTGATTTTATTGACTCTGAGCAAATAGGCTGGCTTACAGATAAGAGCATTTGTAACCCTGTCACCTAAGATCATTTAAGCCACCCAATGGAGCTGTTATGATGGCTTAAACCTGTAATCCCCACACTCAGGAAGCAGAGATAGGAAGCCTTGCTGAAAGTTCAAGGACTACCCTGCTGCAAGTTCAAGGTCTACTGGGCTACGGAGTGAGACCTTTCTTAAACAAACAAAAAAATAAAAACATGAATGATTAAGACCCCCAAAATAAACCCCTAATGTCTCTCTCCTTTTTCTGTATGCTTTTCCAACAGAGCTCAGTTTTATCACCATAACACGGGGAGGGGACTCACAGCCAAACGTAAGAATTAGTTCCGGTCATTGGCGGATGGGCATCGGTATCATTCACTGACCAACAGGATGGAGACCACACCCTTGAATTCTCAGAAAGTGCTGTCAGCGTGCAAGGACAGAGAGGACTGTCAAGAAAATGGTGTTCTACAGAAGGGTGTCCCCACCCCAGGGGACAGGGCAGAGCCTGGCCAAATATCCAATGGGTACTCTGCAGTTCCCAGCACGAGCGCAGGAGACGAAGCTACACTCTCTATCCCAGCTGCCGCCACCACCACCCTGGTGGCTGAGATTCGCCAAGGGGAACGAGAGACCTGGGGCAAGAAGATGGATTTTCTCCTGTCTGTCATTGGCTACGCTGTGGACCTGGGCAACATTTGGCGTTTTCCCTACATATGCTACCAGAATGGCGGAGGTTAGTACCGTGGGCCACCAGCAGAGGCTCCCACCCCAGGGTGGGCTGTAGACCCTCGTGGGAAGCCTTAAGACAAGTCATGTCTTCACTGTCTTGTGTAGCTGACGTGAGTCTGAGAATGTGAAACCTAGGCTTTCAAAGTCTCCTTTCAGCTAAAAGCCTAAGGTAGCCTGTGTGGGGCTTTGGGTTTGTGAAGCCGGACCTGAGTTCTCCCACACGTGGGTTTATTGTCTGTGCTGCATTTGTTGAAGGACTTTTCTTCTTGTCCTGCATTGGTCAGGCTTCTGTTAGTGAGTCGGAAGCAAGCAAACACTCGCCGCGCTGTGCTGAAGTCCTGCTGGCAGAGTCCCGAGGTGTAAGGCCTGTGGGAAGAAACATTGGGAGGCACCTGTAAGGCTCCAGACCCTGCTGGGACTTTGGGCTTGTGTGGGGTCAGAGAATAGCACTAGTGTAGGTCCAAAGTCTTAAGTTATCAGACTTGATGTGATCCAAAGCTGAACCCAGCCTCAGGATGACATTAGTGCCAACCCCAGAGCACGCACAGCTACATTTACCTCTCTTGTGTTGTAGATGCCTTGTCTTGTCCATTCTAGTGACCCTAAGGCCCTAGAGTAGTTACATTGTTGACTGTATGTGTGAGTTGGAGAGCCAGAAAGAGAACAGAGCAGACTGGGGGAGACGGGTGAGTAGGTACTGACCCTCTGTGTGGACACTGAGCAAGATCAAATCAGTGGACATGTATTTTGACAAGCTGTTTGAGAGGCAACTACAGTGAGATCTGGGAGGTAATTCATTTATGTCATCCAGACTTCTGTGACCTAACACAAAGTTTCTTCGTCTTTTAGTGGCTGCTCTGTGGCTACGAAGGCAGTTCCTTGGGCCTTGGGAGGTTGCACACCTCTTGCGTGGGGGGATTGGAAATCATATTCTTCTTATCTCCTGTTTGGCAGGACCTTTAGCCTGAGCCTATATGAGGGGCTGGATCCTTGGTGACATTTCCTACTATAAAGCCAATCGGGTAAATCCTTTGGATGAGTTGAGGGCCACCATAAAAACACAGTATGATTTTGATTCTCAAGCTGGGTTTGCTCAAAGCAACTGTAATTACAGGGACCTTTCTGAGTCACACTGACTTTAGGTTTTTAGGGGTGAAGCACTTTTTAGGCAGGAAGGTTATCAGGGGAAATCATAGCTGACTCGCCCTTTGGGCTAAATCTCAAGCTGCAGGTGAGCAATCTCGTTCTGTGAGAAATAACCATTTTCAGTCACGCTCTCAAACAGTGATGGCCTGTGAAGAATTATTCTGGCTCAGTGGAATTATGGATGTGCAGTCAAAATATCAGTGGTCAAGAGTCTAGAGTCATAGGTAATACTCATGAAGGAGGATCCGGTTCCATGAATTAGAGATGGTTACATCTGTGTGGCTCACCGGACAGTTCAGCATTGTTCCCACATCTGGACATCTTCTTCATGAGGCCTGGGGTGGACCCTCGAATCTGGAGGTCAGTTTTTAGAGTCACCCGCGACTGTGATGTGTGACTCTGCTGGCACCTTCATCCTATGTGAGAGGCAATCAGAGCTCAGACAAAAGTGGAGGTCTCCATGTGATGGTGAACTTTATGTTTAGAGGATAAATGTACTGTGCTAGGCTTGTAGAAATCTCAATTGTTTGTGACTTGTATAAGCCGTGAGGAAGCCGCTCCTCCCTTGAATGTACCCTATCAGCTGGCCCGAGATGGACGCTTCCTGGTGCAGCTGAGCTATTCTTTAAAAAATTGCTGATTGTTGCAAAATATTTTACTGACTCAGCTATTCTTATAAGGTAATGGGTCACAAAATTAAAGAGGCTAACTGCTAAGTTCTGCTGCTGTATGAAATGCCTGCTTGCTTGGATGGCTGAGGCACCTGCTTGGACGTCCGTTATAAAATCAAGTCTTGCCCGCACCCAAACAGCATATGAGTTCATTTGGCTCCCCAGAATTATAACTTTGTAGGTTTTGCCTTTATAATCCTTTGGCTAACAATAGCCAGGGTCTTACCTAGAGAATTCTCTCTGGTTTGGTCCTGGCCAGACTTTTTAAATAGAAAGCCTCGAATGTACTAAAACCCAAACTCAGTCAGCCTGGTGACTCACTGAACGACCCCAGACCCACCACAGTCCTGGCCCCTGCTCTGTTGACTCCAGCCCAGCCTCTTTCCATTCCTCCCTCAGGCTGCTCTTTCTGGACTGTTTGCTTGGTTTGTCTTTTGTTTGGCTTGTTTTTGGTTTTGCTTTTCCCTAAGACAGTATCTGAGTTTCATTGCTTCAGTGAAATACCAAGACAAAGACAGCTTAAAGAGAAAGGGTTTGTTTGGCTCAAGGTGCCAGGTTACCGTCTATCACCACTGAAAATTCTAGATGGTAGAACTTGAAGCAGCTAGTCACATGCATGTGTGCATGGTGGCTCAGCTAAGTGTCTCCTTTCCATTCAGTCCAAGGCCCAACCCATGCAGGAGTGCTGCCTGCATTCAGGGTTGGGGCTTCCCATCTCCATTAAACCAATTAAGAAAGTCCCAGCCAGGCGGCGGTGGTGGTGCATGCCTTTAATCCCAGCACTCAGGAGGCAGAGGCAGGTGGATCTCTGTGAGTTCGAGGCCAGCCTGGTCTACAAAGCAAGTTCCAGGAAAGGCGCAAAGCTACACAGAGAAATCCTGTCTTGAAAAACCAGAGAGAAAAAAAAAAAAAAAAGAAAGTCTCCCACAGGTCAATCCAATCAAGACTTCCCCCGGTGTGGTGGCACATGCCTTTAATCCCAGCACTCCCGAGGCAGAGGCAGGTAGATCTCTGAGTTTTGAGGCCAACCTGGTCTACAAAGTGAGGTCTAGGACAGCTAGGGCTGTTGCACAGAGAAACTCCTGTCTCAAAAAACAAAACCAAAACAAACAAAAAGACTTCCTCATCGGGACTCCCTTCCCAGGGGACTCTACAATGTCAACAGTCATGCTAACTAACCCAGACAGGGGCTCACACTTGATAGTACCCGGGCACTTTGCCTACTGCCGTCTCCCACAAAGCACTAAGACCAGGCGACCTACTGTGGGCTCATCTCCACATCAGTGGACTGATCTGGGGACAGATGTGGGCAGGAAGTAAAACTGTCTCCCTTCTGCCACAGGGGCCTTCCTCCTCCCCTACACCATCATGGCCATCTTTGGAGGGATCCCACTCTTTTACATGGAGCTTGCGCTGGGCCAGTACCACCGAAATGGGTGCATTTCTATATGGAGGAAAATCTGCCCGATTTTCAAAGGTAACTGAAGGGTGGCGGGGAGGTGCCGGGCAAGGTACATAAATGGCTGGGACCTGGGACTTAGTTCTTCAGTCCTCTGGGCTTTATGGGTGTGAGCTGCCCTGTGAACATGGCCTTTCCCGCCCACTGTCCAGGGATTGGCTATGCCATCTGCATCATTGCCTTCTACATCGCCTCCTACTACAACACCATCATTGCCTGGGCACTCTACTACCTCATCTCCTCCTTCACGGACCAGCTGCCCTGGACCAGCTGCAAGAACTCTTGGAACACCGGCAACTGCACCAACTACTTCTCCCAGGACAACATCACCTGGACGCTCAATTCCACGTCCCCTGCTGAGGAGTTTTACCTGTAAGGGCAGGCGAGGGAGGGTGTGGTCTGTTAAGGACAGGCCATACGCCCCTGGAGCTTGGCATCTTCACCCCTCTCTGTTTCATTAGCATATATTAACTATACATAACAGGTCCCATTACGACATGGACACGCGTGGCTATAACGTATTTTGCTTATATCCATCTCTGTTGTTATTTTCTCCCTCTCATCCCCTTCCTAACTTGCTCCTCTTCTATGGTCATGTTTTTCTGTTCTTTTCTGGTGACCCATGAGTTTAATGAAGGTTGCTTTGGGGAGCACGGGCAGCTTAGCAGTGCTACACCACTGAAGAAAACGTCTTATCCCAGCAAACACTGACTGATGGTGGATCTTCAGGGGTGGGTGGGACCTCTGAGCCCTTCCCTGCCTCCTGGTAGATTTCTGAGAGGTGAAGCTGCTTAGGATTAGGGAACAAATGTGAGTGTAGGGATGGCAGCATCGCTCCCTCCAGGATTTGGAGTTGGGACTCTCAGTAAACTGCTCCCGACTGCTCCGCAAACTGACCCCTCTTTGTCTCCGTACACCCATACGTCAGGCCAAATTGCTCCACCACGTCCGCACGGAGCCTACCTTCACTCCCCAAAGTTGTTCCTCGGCACCAAAGCTACCCTCCTTGCTGGCTTCTCCTCCTCCAGCGGTTGCCATGGAAACCAAACACCCTCTTGCCTCAGTTGTTCAAAACTTGCTCCTGATTTGGTGTGCTGACTTTGTGAGTGGGACCTACGGTTTGGAAGATGCTGGGAGAAGCTAGGGTTTTTTTCTTTCTTATGGTGTTAAAGATTAAAGCTGGGGTCTTATACATGCTAGGCAGTTGTTCTTCTAGTGTGCTATTCCTTTTTTTTTCAAGACAGGGTTTCTCCGTGTAGTTTTGGTGCCTGTCTTGGACCTCACTCTGTAGACCAGGCTGGCCTTGAACTCACAGAGATCTACCTGCCTCTGCCTCCCAAGTGCTGGGATTAAAGGCGTGCACCACTACTGCCCGGCTCCAGCCCAGTAGTATTTTTAACATAGGAATTTTAGGCAATAGTAGCCCAGATACAGAACTAATTTAGAGTGAAGGGCTCGTTGCCTACACAGAAATTCACAATCATGTGCTCAGGTGACTCTCTCATGGGCTCTTCTTTCTGTCACTCCAGGCGCCATGTCCTGCAGATCCACCTGTCTAAGGGACTCCAGGACCTGGGGACCATCAGCTGGCAGCTTACTCTCTGCATCATGCTCATCTTCACCATTATCTACTTTAGCATCTGGAAAGGAGTCAAAACATCTGGCAAGGTGAGGAGGACTCTGCTGCTGCTTGTCTTGGACCGCCCAGGACCCCCACAATGTCACAAAAACTCAAGACTATTACTCTGGACAGTTTACTGAGCAGGAGAAAATCAGTTTGTGTCAACACCAAACACACTCTATGATACTGTCTTCATCACATCTGTTAGCAGGTTCTAGAAATTAACTAATATCACTTATATGTAAGTGCAACTAATTAACTGAAGGTACAGTTCAGCCCCTTTATCTTAGGAAATGTATGGGGCTGGAGAGCTGGTTCAGTAGGGGAAGTACTTGCCACAGAAGCATGGAGACTTGGGTGTGTGTCACCAGCACGCATGTAAAAAGCTGTTCACAGCAGTGCCTGGCCGCGATCCCAGCATGGGGGGTCAGGAGGCAGAGATGGGAGGAGCCCTGAGATAGCGCTTCCTGGCCCATCAGTTTAACTGAATGGGCGAACTTCAGGTTCAGTGTGAGCTCAAAAAGTCAGGTGAAGACCAACTGTGGAAGATATCCCGTGTCAACCTCTGACCTCCACACATACATGTATGCACATATAAATCGTGTGTGTGTGTGTGTGTGTGTGTGTATTTCAAAATTCTTTTAGCCTAGTGATACACACTCAATTACTAATACTGGCCATAATTTACAGAAAGCGAATCATGAGTCGTATCCAGAGTTTTCTACACTGACTAATTCTGTTTGCTGCCAGGTTCTGTCCCTACCGTAAAGATGTGGAGCAGGCTCAGAGGTAGGGAGGAGCAGCCAGCAGATCGCTGCCGGCTGATTCTGCAGGCAGTGGGTTTTGTTATTTCTGCTAGTATCTGTTTTCTTTTCAGAACAGCATCTCACTATGCAGCCCGTGCTGGCCATGAACTCATAGGAATCCTCCTGCCTCAGTGTCTCAAATGGCAGAATCACAGTAGTATGTTATACCCAGCCTCCGGCTTGAAGGTACAGATCCTTCTGCCAGGCCATGCTGCCTCCTAAAGTGACAGAATAAATGGACCCCCATCCCCTGAGGTCTTCAGTAGTAAAAGACACTGCCACCACATGTCTCCCTTCTTTGCTGTCTCTGGGACAGCGTGACAGTAACCTGTGTTTTCGTTTTCCACTCCAGGTGGTGTGGGTGACAGCCACCTTCCCTTACGTCGTTCTGTCCATCCTGCTGGTGAGGGGAGCCACCCTTCCTGGAGCCTGGAGAGGGGTCGTCTTCTACTTGAAACCCAATTGGCAGAAACTCTTGGAGACAGGGGTGAGATTTTGAGGGAAACGTTGTTCAGTTGCCTGATTCTCACTAAATAAAGCCGATGCTCGTTCAGATAGGACAGTGGGACAACTCAAATTTAATGTGCAAGTCTGCAGTGATACATCAGAAATCCAAGCACTAAGAACACGGCATCTTGAGGCCATGGGACAGGACTAAGTTTAAAGGCTAGGAGGAGAAATCACATGTATTTCACCCAAGAAGTGGCCATCCCCGAAATGGGCCTGGAAATATGGGCTTCTGCCCAGCGCACAGCCGCACGGAGGACGGAGGGGTGTTGCTTTGCTTGGCGGCAACCCAGGTCTTACCCTCATCCTGTGCCCTCTCCTGCTGTGTTCCAGGTGTGGGTAGATGCTGCTGCTCAGATCTTCTTCTCTCTTGGCCCAGGCTTTGGGGTTCTCCTGGCTTTTGCTAGCTACAACAAATTCAACAACAATTGCTACCAGTGAGTATGTGGGACTGCTGAGCGAAGCTTGGAAATGGAGTGACAGATAGTCCAAGGAGGGCAATGGTCTCAAACCCATCTAGACCCACACCATGAGGGCATTGTTCCTCAGGGTTATCACAAGTCCCTGGCCATTCATCCATGGCCATAATGCCCATTCAGGTTGTGTCTCTCTTTCCCCAGGCTATTCAGAGGTAGAGAAAGTCTCCAAGATACTTCTGTTTTGTGAGAGTCATATATATAAAGTAAGAAATTCTTAGTTGGGAGTGATAGAACATTCTATAGTCCTAGCCCTTGGGAGGAGGATACAGAAGGATAAGGAGTTCAAGGCCAGCCTCAACTACAGACTGAGTTCAATGTTGTGTTTGGCTACATGAGATCCTGCCTAAGACAAGACAAGTAACAAAATAAACAAGCAAACAAAACAAGGAAATGTTATGGCAAGATTATAAAACAATACAGCATACAGTAGTATATACTTTACCCTTAGCTAGGCATGGTAGTGTACACACTCTTAATCCTAGCATTTGGGAGGCAGAGACAGGCAGATCTCATGAGTTCATCTGGCCTACAAAGTGAGTTCTAAGACAGCCAGGACCACACAGAGAAACCCTGTCTTGAAAAAGCAAAATCAGTGCTCGCTTCGGCAGCACATATACTAAAATTGGAATGATACAGAGAAGATTAGTATGGCCCCTGCGCAAGGATGACATGCAAATTCGTGAAGCGTTCCATATTTTTAGAATGGGGGAATCTATGGCTGATATGTAAAGTTGAATTATATTGTAAAATAAAATAAAATAAATTCAAAAAAAGAAAAAGCAAAATCAAATATATATGTTTCACAAAAATTTCAAACTGATTATATATATATATATATATATACATAATATTGTATTGTGTGTGGTAGCCACAGTGTTTGGGGATAGGGATCTGGGAGATGTGGGGTTAGGTAGGGCATGGAGGCCTGTCTCAGCAGGAGAGACACAGACAGGCGTTTCTTAGACTCCCTAACACAGAAGTGTCTCAGGGAGCCTGCGTTCTCCACTGCAGAGACGCCCTGGTGACCAGTGTGGTGAACTGCATGACCAGCTTCGTCTCTGGCTTTGTCATCTTCACGGTGCTTGGCTACATGGCTGAGATGAGGAATGAAGACGTGTCTGAGGTGGCCAAAGATGCGGGTAGGCTCAAGGGCTCTGTTTATGGAACTGATACACTTCGAATCTCTAGAAATACGTAAACTTTTCAACTGTTCTTTTACATTTTCAAAGATTGGAAAGAAACTTAGTTGCTTTGGTGCTCTCAGCCCATCCATGCGTCCAGTTCTCTCGGGGCCTGGTGTGTGGTGGGGTTAAAAATATGACTGGTGTGATCGCTTTAAAATCAGTGGGTTTGGGCACTGGGATGGTCTCGTGGTATGGTCCGGTCTAGTAGGCAAAAAACCACTAGTCCTTAGAACTTCCCTTGTCGAGAGATAAGATTTAACTGATGAGGCCATGCTGCTTAATGTTTTTGTGGGAAATAGCATACCAAATATTTAAAGCAATGAGACCAAGTAGATGGAGCCCCAGGGCCTTGAGAAATATTTGTGTTTTGGCCCGATGTAGTGCTTTGACCAAACGACAGCATCCCTAGCTAACCATAGGGATTGAGATACTGTCAAAAGGACTTTAAGGGCTGGGGTGTGGAGGTCAGTGGTAGAGCACTTGCTTACGGTGTTCAGATGCTGGAGTTCATACCGTAGCACCCCCAAATGTAAAAATAAGGGGTGACTTAAAAATAGCAGGAGGTCCTTGTTCCATTTCCTGCTATTCTGGAGCCAAGAACATCACAACAGGATTCGGTTATGGCAGTCCTGGCCCTGACAATAAAACATAGAATTGTCACATACTGGAGCTTGAGTAGTCCGGGTCTTAAGTCCTTTCTGTCTCCCGAGTTGAAGACACACAGTTTTCAAGGTGGATAATCGTCTCCCTGGCTTTGCAAAAGGTCAGGTGTGGTGGGTGAAGAAGGCTTTGGTACTGACAAAGCCCGATTCCCTGCAGAGTGCTGTGTGAGAACTGTAAACTGGAGTCGCCGAGTTTGCCATTGCTTGGTGGGATGGGTCTCAACGGCTACCTCCTCCTCCTCCTCCTCCTCCTCCTCGTCATCGTCCTCCTCTCTCCCTCTCTTTCAGGCCCCAGCCTCCTCTTCATCACATATGCCGAGGCTATAGCCAACATGCCAGCAGCCACGTTCTTTGCCATCATCTTCTTCCTCATGCTCATCACTCTGGGTTTGGACAGCACGGTGAGTGGAGATGGAGAACGGGTCCCGGCAGATGAGAGGCAAAGGAAGCAGGAAGTGGCTAGACTCAACTTCCTCTCACCCAAACCCCCACTGGTACTGTTTGCTCCCTCCTGGTAATTCCCCTCTCCCCCCACTTTCTCCCCGTTCCTCCCCATTCTGTCTGTCTCCCCTCCCCCATCCACTCCTCTCAGCAATGGCGCCTTTTGTACCGGGTACAGTAGAGAGTTATTATTGGCATAATGCGGGGAAAGTGCCTGGCGCAAAGGGCTCAGCATACATAAATTCCTTGTTTTCCTTCTTTTTTTTTTTTTTGGTTTTTTTATTTTATTTTATTTTATTTTTTTGGTTTTTCGAGACAGGGTTTCTCTGTGTAGCTTTGCACCTTTCCTGGAACTCGCTTTGGAGACCAGGCTGGCTTCGAACTCACAGAGATCCACCTGCCTCTGCCTCCCGAGTGCTGGGATTAAAGGCATGCGCCACCACCGCCCGGCATAAATTCCTTGTTTTCCTTCTTGACCCCTGATGGCGCCTAAAGGCTCAGCTCAGAGACTTGTAACTATTAGTGGGGAGAGGGTATTGGCATTGAGCTGGCCTTGGGGCAACCATTCTCTCCCAGGCACACCAAATGCTGAAGTTCTGTGTACTGTATTTTCTTGCCTGCGTGTCCTAAATGATGGGTTCTGATGATGGTATCAGATGGAATAGCCATGTTCACGTGCGAACTAGTGTTGGTCAGCCTGACTGTTCACTTGGTAGTCTTATCTCTCTTCCTGTCCACTGTCCTTGAGGCACGGGCTTGTCCCAAGACGCCACTGTGACCATCTGCATGTATCTTTCAGTTTGCAGGCCTGGAAGGCGTGATAACGGCAGTACTGGATGAGTTTCCACACATCTGGGCCAAGCGCCGCGAGTGGTTTGTGCTCATTGTGGTCATAACTTGCGTCTTGGGATCCCTGCTCACACTGACTTCTGTGAGTATCAGGGCCTTTGGCTCCGAGTGGCCTCTGCTAGGGTACCAGTAATTCTACAAGCAGAGAGGATCCTTTCCTGCACCTCCACGGTGCCCTCACTTGGGGGCCTCAAGGGGTGTTGCTAGCACTCTTACAAAGCTTATCGGGGCTGAGGATGAGGTTTAGTGTTAGGTTGCTTGCCTAGCATAATGTGAGGCCCTGGGTTCAATTTTCAGCATTGAAAAATTTGTCATCAACGAGAAGTTATTTCCACATTACCTGCTGGGAGATCTGTGCACAGCATGGGTTCAGCGGGGGTGCAGGCGGGGGTTGGGGTGGGGGAGCTTAGTGTTTCACAACAGATACGTTATGTTTCAGGCTTGGCGAAAATACCTGGAGAGAAGTGAGGATTTTCATTTCCAGTCATTTCCACCTTGGGGGGTGCTTTGTCCTGGTGTCCTGGTCTGCAGGCTGGTGTCCCATATGTCAGGCCACTTGGTCTCCTGTAGAACTTGCCACGTCAAGAAGTCAGATCCTCTCCAGTCATCCTTCTCCCTAGTCTCTTTGTTTAGTAGCCAAGGCAAATACAGGAAAGTGCACATCAGATAGTGTGACATCGTGGGCTTGTGTCCTCCTGGCTCAAGCCGTGACCTCAATGATTCCAACGTTTTACCAGGTCAGGGTAAGAGGCTGCATATGTCTCAGAGGGGTCAGAAGTTAGAACAAGAAGGCAGACAACAGTGACCTTCATGTCTGAGTGTAAAGCTGGTCATTCCAGATTCAAGGGATTTTGTTTTTGTTTTTGTTTTTGTTTTTTTTGTTTTTTGTTTCTCTGTGCTTTCCTGGAACTCACAGGCTGGCCTCGAACTCACAGAGATTCGCCTGGCTCTGCCTCCCGAGTGCTGGGATTAAAGGTGTGCACCACCACCACCAGGCTCTTCTTTTCTTTCTTTTACTATGTAGACAAGGCTGCCTCTGCCTCCTGACTGCTGGGATTAGGGGTGTGCACTACCATGCCCAGCTTCCAGATTCAAGTCTTTCCAGTTGTGGGTTCTCCAAGGTTGAGTTTAGAAAGTATTCAGTCAGTTGAAAGTGGATAGAGAAGCCCTTAGGAGTCTGTCTCTTACAGTGTGGTGGGTAAACCAAGGATGAGCTAGAGGGCCGAGGGCTCAGTGGTAGAGCCTAGCACACCCCAGACTGTGAGTTCAGTTCTCAGCATCATTTAAAAGAAATGTGCTCCACGGGGTGAGATGTCAGCTAGGCGCACATTCAAAGGCCACTCCATAAGACAGGCCTGGGGTACTTAGACTGAGTCCAGAGTGAGAATCCCCGACTCATCGCCTTCCATTCAGAAGCTTCTGCAGGTCTTTGTAAGGAGTGGTTGCACCTCAGAAGACGGTTGACCACAGCTGTAATCTCGTTCCCAGGGAGGCGCGTATGTGGTGACGCTGCTGGAGGAGTACGCCACAGGCCCCGCTGTGCTCACCGTGGCGCTCATAGAAGCCGTTGCTGTGTCTTGGTTCTACGGTAAGAAGCCCCTTCCAGGGAGGATTCTTTCTGTATTAGCCTCAGTTTGCATGGAGACAGGCTCTGATTTCATCAGAAGAGGACAGGAAGGGGCAGTTGGCCAAGTGTGAGCTCCTGATGAGTCTGTAAGATAATCTCAGTGGAGGGCTTTCTAGAGCAGTCCATCATTTTCTCCGCACTGGACCACAGTGGCC
>CABHPQ010167449.1:23440-37829 GCA_902168405.1 Peromyscus aztecus
AGGCAAGAATATTCTTGCTGTGTCTGCATTGGTAGATACCCGGGTCACTCCCTCTTGTCCTGGGATGGACTTTGACAAGGGTGAGAGCAGGTACAGGAAGTGAGCTGAGATCTATTGGCAGAGGTCCCAGGAGCCCCTGAATAGGGGGAGGGGAGGGGACAGGCATTTGACTTGAGGAACACAAGTTCGGAGACGTGTCGTATGATCAAGAAGCAAACATCTCATTCTGGAAATGCATTTGCTTTCCAATGTCTATGAACAATTGCTTTATCTCCATTGTCATTATGGGAAGAAAGTGGGGTGAGCACATGAACTGAAGATTTTAATTGCATGTGTGTGTGAGCATAGCAGCCTGCAGAGGCCAGAGGACAGTACCGGCTTCCCTGAAGCTGGACTTGTAGGAGGTTGTGATTCACCTGTTATGAGTTCTGGGAACTGAATTCAGGACCTAATTCAAAGGACAGAGTTCAAAGTCATTGTATAGACCTGCCCTAGGAACCGCAGCCTTCCAGAGGAAGCAGCTGGAAGGCCTGTCACATCTCACGCCCTCACCTGTCAGTGGGCGTCGTCACATTAGCGCCAGCAATCTTTTCCAGAAGAACCTGGGTCTTGACCTGGCATACGAATGAGCAATATTGTGGTTAAGCCGGGCGGTGGTGGCGCACGCCTTTAATGCCAGCCCTCGGCAGGCAGAGCCATGTGGACCTCTGTGAGTTCAGGAGGCCAGCCTGGTCTACAGAGCGAGATCCAGGACAGGCACCAAAACTACACAGAGAAACCCTGTCTCAAGAAAAAAAAAATTCCCTTGAGGAACTGGAGAGATGGTTCAGTGGTTAAGAACCCTGGTTGCTCTCCCAGAGGACCAGGGTTCCATTCCCAGCACCCACATGGTGACATACCACTGTCTGTTAATTTCAGTTCCAGGGGACCCGACACCCTCTTCTGGCCTCTTCTGTGGACACCATGCACACGTGGATGCAAAACACTCACACACACAAAATAAATCTTTAAAAGGATCGCCTTGAAAGTTGCCAGTGGATAGTCCAAGTTGGTCTCCACAAGGCAGGCTTACTATTCCTAAATAAAATGACTTCCTTCCTACAATGAATACGATCATCAAATCTAGGCTGAGATCTTAGGATAACGATGTGGGCACCAATGGGGGACTTGGCTCCCTCCCTAGGTGTACATCAGCTTTCTGGCTCTGTGAATTTTGCTTGCTATAGAAATTATTCAGGGGCTGGAGAGATGGCTCAGAGGTTAAGAGCACTGGCTGCTCTTCCAGAGGTCCCGAGTTCAATTCTCAGCAACCACATGGTGGCTCACAACCATCTGTAATGAGATCTGGCGCCCTCTTCTGTATATATAATAAATAAAATAAATCTTTAAAAAAAATTATTCAGTTTTGTAATGCACCCCCCCTCCATCTACCTGGAGCCCCTCACATGGAGAAGGACCAGAGCAACTCCACCAGCTCAGAGAGGAATTCTCTCTCCCCTTCTTTCTGCTGTCTGTGCTGATCTTGCCTCAGTCAAATTCTCCTTCGGGCTTTTCCAGGTATCACTCAGTTCTGCAGTGACGTGAAGGAAATGCTCGGCTTCAGCCCAGGATGGTTCTGGAGGATCTGCTGGGTAGCTATCAGTCCTCTGTTTCTCCTGGTGAGTTGTCACTTCTGCCTTGTTGTTCCAGATATTTCTTTATAAAAAATAAGGACAGGAGACGGTGGTGCACACCTTTAATCCCAGCACTCGGGAGGTAGAGGCAGGAGAAGCTCTGAGTTCAAGGCCAGCCTGGTCTGTAGGACAGCAAGGACTACACAGAGAAACTCTGTCTTGAAAAACAAAAAACAAACAAACAAACAAAAAGCGCTGCTGAAGTGTAACACACAGACGGAAGAGCATGCTGCCCGAGGGGCGCATCTCCAAGAGTTTATAAACTCAGCACTTCGATGTGGACAGAATCACACCAAGAGACTAAAGTAAACTAGGACTTCAAAAAGCCCCTCTGCCGGGGACCTTCCAGCAGCTGTGCCCACCACTGTTTGACATTGACCTCGAGGGATCCGAGGGATCTGAGGGGTCATGCTAGTGACCCCTACTAACAACAATGACTTTTACCCTGCAGTAAGTGCCAGAGCTGACTTTGCACCAAACTCACGCCCATTGCCCTTTTAATCTTTATGATAACTCTGAAAGGGGGCGCTTTTTGTTTTTAAAGACAGTCTCCGTGTGCAGATTCAGTTGGCCTGGAACTCTCTACATAGCCCAGGCTGGCCTCTCAAGTGCGGTCACCACAGGCACAAGTCACTGCACCTGGCTTGTTGTTTCTGATTAACATTTAAGGAAATTGAGGCTTAGTGTCATTAAAATCACGTGACAAACATTCAAGACCAAGAGAAGACATATTTATTGCTTGGGAGGGTCTAGCAATTTCATGCTTAATTTTATATGCACCTTGAAGGAGGTACACACAGAGGTCCCAAGTTCAGGACAAGTCAAAAGTAGAATTCATTCATTGTCAAAGGACCTGGATAAGAAAGTTGAGTTCTAAAGGTGGCTCATGCCGTGTTTAGTAGTCACTGCCATCGTGCTGTGTGCCCCTGCCACCTCCTCTCCAACAGTCTTTCTGCTCCCCAAAGATGGATCTCTCAAGTGCATGCTGAGGCAGCCTGGGCTAAACCCAAGCTGTGTGCATCAACGGGGACTGTGAAGCTGGATCCTAATTAGTCTTATCAATTAAAACCAGGAGTCAGATATTGGGGTAATAACCTGAAAGATCAGAGAAACAGCCACTAGAGACTTCTTACCTCTACGAATCCTCAGACAGAGATCCTGTCCCCACCTCCCAAGTGCTGGGATCAAAGGTGTAAACCACCAACACCTGGCCTCTATGGTTAACTAGTGGCTAGCTCTGCCTTCTGATCTCCAGGCAAGCTTTATTTCTCAGAACACAAACAGAATATCACACCACAGGTCTGCTTCTCAGTTTTTTTCATTTACATATAACTTTATTGGGTGGGGTCATTTTTTCATCCTTTAGAGCCAAAAAAAAAAAAAAAAAAAAGAAAAAAAAAAAAAAGGCAGGTTCTCTGATTCCATTGGCCCACCTCAGCTTATTGAGAGCATCTGAGCCATCCCAGACCTCCCAGGCCTTTCTTTAGCACACAGTCTCTCTTCATCTCTGTGTGTTCTGAGTTCCCTGAGACAGAACCTGCGCTCTCTCCCACCACTAACACCTCTCAAGATTAAGTGGGGTTTTTTGTTTGTTTTTTTGAGGCAGTTTCTCTGTGTAAGAGTCCTGACTGTCCCGGATCTTGCTTTGTAGACCAGGCCTGCCTCTGCCTCCTGAGTGCTGGGATTAAAGGCGTGCACCACCACTGCCCAGCAGGATTAAGTTTTATATGATGGCCCAATTGCTATCTTTGCTTCTGTGGCACTGTATGTGTCTCTGTTCCCAGAGGCCCTTCCTGACTGCTCTAGACTCCGGAAGTTTTCATAAACATTTGTCCTGAGCAGCAAACTTTCCAGCACAGTGGCTCCTGTGGGGGCACAAGCTCTAGAGGAGACACAGTGACTCTTGTGTAGACCCTGGCTCTCGAGGAGACACAGTGACTCTTGTGTAGACCCTGGCTCATGTACTTTCTTGGGTTCTAGTCCAGCAGTTCCATATTGCTTTGTCAGCCCATTGCTCACTCGATGCTTTTAGCCCAAATCAAAACCTTTTTTTTTTTAAAAAAAAAAAACAAAAACAAAAACAAGGTTTGCTGATCTTGAACTTAGCCCAAGAAATCTTCTCACCTCAGCTTTTCATGTAGTGGGGACAGCAGGTGCACCTTGCTGTCTGTCAGTTTCTTTTAAATCCAGGAGTGTGTGTTTGTTTGTATAGGGTCTCACTCTGTAGTCCTGGCTGGACTGAACTCATTATGGAGATCCAGGTTAGCCTCAAACTCACATCCATCCCCCTGCCTCTGGAGTGCTGGGATTGAAGGCAGATGCTCATGCACCTGGCACACTTTCAGTTGCTTTTCTATTAAGAGGTTTGGGCTGAGTCTCTTGGTCCACTCTGACCAGAAGCTGAAGTCCTGACATAAACAGGTTTTAACTTGTATTAATACCTTGCTTCTTGGTAATCCACTTAAATCCGTTCATTTGTTTTTCAGAGGAAGAAGTCACGTTAGATTAATGCCCTGAGGGCAGAGGCATTTTTGCTTATGTGCTTTCATATTTCCCCACCCAGCAAGGAAGCAGTGTCCAGGCCGAGACTAGGGTGAGGCAAACAGACACCAGGGGACATAAAATACATCAACATTCAAGAGAAATGCTGTTTTAATGCAGTGTTTAAATTAATACTGAAAATCAGTATGAAAAACAGTTTATCAAATGCTGGAACTGGCCCTGAACCTGTGTGACTCGCCTCATTTGCCTAACCCTAGTCTGTCCCTATCAGGTCCTATCTCTAGCTGACAAATTATACTAAAATATTTTGGCTTCCCCTTACACATGACGTGAGCACCTCATATGCTTCATTCTGGTCTGGGTCTGGAGGCTGTGGACTTTTTATTATTATTTTATTTGTTTCTGGAGGCTCATGGTCAACACCCATGTAGAGACCAGCCAAGGCACATTCCCCACCAGCCCAGGGATGTCCACTTCTCTCCTCCTAAGGCCAGTGCTTACGTACCCCATGGAGAGGCGGCAAATCTGCATTCTGAGTCTATGTTGAATGAGCAGATCCCCTGTTCAGAGCTTTATAGGGAAGCTTTAGGTAAACAAGTAATTTACTGAAAATGTTCTTTTTCATTGAAACTAACTTACAAAAAAGAAGAAAGAAAGAAAAGATTACATGAGAAAAGAGGTTGGGTTCAGTGAGGGAGCCACTGACTAAGGAGCTTGGAGCTCGATTTCACGAACCTGACAGCAGGATAGCCCAGTTCTGTCAGGGAGGCTCCTGCCAGAACTTCTCTGCCCCTTTTCCCAGTTACCTTCCTCGGTAGCCAGGTCTGGGGCTGAGGAGCCTGTGTTAGGAGAAAGGTTTGTGATTGACAGGACTCCTTTTTTGAAGCCCTCCTCCTGGACACAGACTAGCAGGGCTCTGAAGGAGGATGTGTGCTTAACAATTTCCCATTTTATTACCTGCCGACAAAGGAAAAACAGATATAAATAGATGGTTAACTACACAAATAATCTACATTAGTGTCCTCTGTAGGAGCACGAAGCACTAAATTAAAATTAAATCAAGCGCAGTAGTGATTTCGACACAGTGGTTCCTAGGCAAAACCCAACGTTTATGCTCACTCTGGAAACCAAACAAAATAAGAAAATCTTAAGTTGGGTGTTAAAAGAGATTCGAATTTTTCGTAAAAAATTTCATAGGATTTTCAAGTGAAGAGTGTGTTAAGCTGCTTTCCCACATCCACCATGCCTTTCGATGAGGGCCTGTAGCAGACTCTCACTAGTGGTGGGATGCACCCTTGCAGGGCCATGGTTACTGAAACCCCAGGCTGCAGAGGCTGACACAGACAGGAAAGATGGGGAGGCACATCCCCAAGAGCAGAGCACTCCTCAGCTTCTCTCTCCAGACAGAAGGCACCTTCCATCGATCGCACCTAAAACAGCCAGTGAAGGCCGGGACACGGCAGCAAAGCAAAGAGAAACAGGGAGGCTGCCCAGGTCGCCTCTTTGCTGGCCAGTCTCTTCTCCGTGGCAGGAGGAGACACTACATCTCTCTGACTTTGGGGATAATTGTAGGGATGCTGTAGCTCGTAGTTTCCACAGTAGGCCCTGAGGTGAAGAAACCCAAGCAAGGAATGTATCTGTTTGTTTGTTTTTTGGTTGGTACAGAAGTTGGCAATAAGTTCATCTAGGATATATGCCCCAGTAGAATCTCAGATTTGATCTTTGGTGTTTGTGGTCTCAAGGTTTTCAATGTTTCTTGGGATTTGTCTTAGTTCATCATCTGCAGCTTTTTGATGAGCCCACCCCAACTGCGCCTTTTCCAATATAATTATCCTCACTGGAGTATCATCTTGGGCTACTGCATAGGGACGTCATCTATCATCTGCATCCCTACGTATATCATTTATCGGCTGATCAGCACTCCAGGGACACTCAAGGAGGTATGTGCCAGCTAATGAGTGTGTGTGTGTGTGTTTAGTAGGATAATTGTGAAGAAAGTAATTCTCTTGTTATGTTTTATTCAGAAGGCTCATTGTCTTATATATTTACTGAGTTTTCCCCTACCTCACTGAAGGTAGAGACAATCAAATGGCTGCCTTTGTCACTATGACACAACTCAAACACAGTGACTAGAGTGAGCTGAGCCTGGTGCATCACAGCACTCAGGAAGTAGAGGTCTTCTGCTACACTGTGACTTGGGGGCCAGCCTGGGTTCTATGAGACCCTGTCTCGAAGTGTTGGTGCTCTAGCAGTCCTCTGTTTGGGATGTGTACAGCTTCCTAAGCTTCTCAGCCACTTTACCTGCTGCTTGCCATTGGGCATAGACCACACGTCTGTGACGTCCAGGGCACAGATAAGCGAAGGTTATGGTTTAAAAGAGCCATGGTCATTTTTCTTTTCTCTTTTTTGAGACAGGAACTCATTATGTAGGCCAGGCTGGCCTCGAACTCACAGATCCCCCTGCCTCTGCCTCTTGAGTGCTGGGATTAAAGGTGTGGCCTTTAATGGCCTGGTGCCATGGTCATTTTTTTCACATCAATATGTCAAGTACCATTCTGAAGAACATCACAAAACGCCCAACAAAGTTGGTTATCAAAGTTGTAGCTCAGGCCATTGGAGCCATTTATCCCCATATTGGAAGAAATGATTATTAATGTCTGGCAAGTTTGTTAGATACTTGATAGTCAAAGTGTCTGTCTCCAGGTCATCTCATTTTGCTCTCCGGGGACCTTGGGAGGTGGATGGGCACAGGTGCTATAAACAGACAAGAACATCGAGGGTGGGGATTGCCTCGTTAAAGTCATCATTTCAGTGACTAGTCTGAAGACAACCCAGTTCAGGGACTCTCCAGAGCTTCTGGCTCTCTGGCCAGCATTTTTGCGTTTTTAGGTGTGGTTTCCCTCTTCTGAGCTGACTGTTGGCTAGCGTAGAAATTGGTGTTAAAGGTGCGGGACAATAGTGGTCATTTCATGCCATGCTGCCGGGGCTAGTGGTTCCACTCCCGAGATCCCAGACAGTGTCCCTTCACTCGCACAGACCTGAAATGTTTTAAATGTTACTGTTCGGGTGTTTCTGCCACAGCTGTATTTATTACACACAGTAATGAGTGTCACACCAGGAGAGTCTTAGGTCCATTGTTGTGTTTGCAGGGTGAGCTCAGAGAGGAAGGGTACCATCTGGGTTCTCATAAGCAAAACTTCTACATTGCACCGGCCATCCCACTAGCCCACTCAGACAGTTCGTAAGAGCCTGAGACACACATCTTTTTCAGAGGACGACTGGATCCATTTCTTTTTCTAGGTAGGAAAACTAAACTCAAGGCGAAGACAACTCGGCAGATTTCTTTAACCAAACCAACCCTCACCTTTCCTCCCAAAGAGGACCAGACAGTTGTTCTATAGCAATTCATTCTCAGCCCCAGAGTCACTAAATTCGTTCCTCCAGGCTACGCTTTAGTGATGGTTGAGAAGATCCATGACCTCTCTTGCTTCAAACCGGGAGGCCAGGGTCAGAAGTAGGAACTCGAGGTTAACAAGTGTCATCATTTTGTCACAGGATGCACCAGGTTGCCTTTCTTGCAAATTTTCAGTTAGTTACAAGGAAATGTCACCCAAAAGAGTATAAGTGACAGAACTCAAACCCATTGGCAGTAGGTGAGATGACAAGGTTATCTTCACCATGGGCCACCAGCTGGGAGACAGCGGCTTTCCAGGAAGCAGCTGATAAAGCCCAGGGAATGTTAAGGAAAGGACCTAGTTAGCCAGGAAAAGCACTCACCTCTGGGCCGCGTTTCCCGTCAGTAAAATGTGCTCACTGGACTAGAACGTGTCTGAGGAGCGGCAGTTCCCTGATACTGCTGAGTAGAAAATCTGGAGCATGCTGGGTTAGGAAACTCCAAGGCCTTTCTTTACGTGAGATGTCTCAGAGACCTTTGCTATTCTTGTGTGTACTTAATGCAAGTGGTGAAGCATGCCATGGCTCCCTACCCCCTACCCCCCGGCCCCAAGTACCCCTGGGAAAATAGAAGTTTGAATTTTTTGGAGGGAGGTTTTTTTATTCTGAAAATCTCACTGTGTAGCTCAGACTAGCTTTAATCTTGCAGTGATGCTCTTGCCTCCTGAGGGTTGGCCTTGTCAGGTGTGTGCCACCATACCTACCTGTGTAGGTTTTAAAGTCCTTATGTGTTAATGGCCAGATTTCACACTCAGAAGCACTCTGGGAGGAAGAGAAGTTTCATATAAAATTTTGGTTTGGAGGAAAAAAAAAAACCAAAAGGTAAATTTAAGAGGAAAGTAAATATCTGAACTCTGCTGGGAACTGGTCATGTCCAGATGCTCCTGGTTTTATAATGAGATTAGATCCTGATAAACCCATCATAAATTGAAAATATCATTAAGTAAAAAATACAATGAATACACCTAACCTCCTGAACATCATAGCCTAGCAACATAATACAGTACTGTTATTCTCATGAGCACTTGGCTGGCAGGAGCTGTGGCTTGCTGTCACTACCTAACACCAGGAGACAGTGATGTCACTAACTTGGGAAAAGATCAGAATTCAGAACAGAGTTTCGACTGAATGGATATCACTTTTGCATCTTCATAAAGGAAAAAATGGGTTGCAGTAACCCACTATAAGCTGGGGACCACTTGTATAAGTCTGCAGTGTACAGAATAAGCTCTATTTATTTACTGGTCTCATTTGGGAAGATATTGCAGGAACTAGCAGCCTAGAAGGCTCAAGGTTGGGGTCATTCACTGACTGTCCTCAGTGCAGAAAGCCTTTGATCCACACCAAGATAATGGGAGATGGTCTCTAGTGAGCATGTGATTTTGAAGATGTCAGCAATGCTCCATTTTCGGATTAGCTGGTTACCATCTTGCAGAAGGCTGGGGCCTGGCAAAGTTTGAGATCAATAATAGTCTGGTGGTCTGGCAAAATGGCTCTTACCACCAAGGTAGACGAGTTAAGTTGGAGGAACTTGCACAGCAGAAAACCGACCCCTGAAAGCCATCTTCCAACCTCCACATATGAACTGGCACCCATGCTCCTTACATGCATACATACACACAAAATTAAATAGTAGCTAAGCCTGGTAACTTGGGGGAATCAGACAAAAGGGCAGCAGAACGTACAGGGAGGGGATGGGGCGCAAAGCCGAACACTTTTTTTTTTTTTAATGTTATTTCCTGGGCTTGCCTCTCCCACACATTTTAATTAGCTCTGTCCTGGGTACCATAGTTCCACTTAAGACTAATCCTAATTATATTTTTATCTAGTCAACGATAGTTTACAACATGGTAAGGGATGGGTTTCAGTGGCTCATGGCACTCGGTGCGATGGGGAGGGAGAGTTGAAATCCAGTCTGTCCGTCTCCAAGCTCAGTGTGGCTCTGGCAAGCACAGCTCCTTAAAGTCTGGCGTGCTATGGCCAGCAAGGTTCTACTGAAGGATTACTTCCTCTCCTTCACGTCACGGTGATGTTCTTACTGGCTCTCCAGATGCTTGTAGTTCTCCACTCTGCCATTTTTATCCATATTAGGTAAGTTGGGAAGTTCTCTTTTAAAGGCCAATGAGGCTATTCCAACTTATTAATGAAATGTCATTAAAATACTATTCAATGTTTTAATATTAATGTTGAAATAACATTGCATTTTCTTCCCAACAGCGCATTATTAAAAGTATCACTCCTGAGACACCAACAGAAATTCCCTGTGGGGACATCCGCTTGAATGCTGTGTAACACACCAGAGAGGAAATGGCCTCCCAGACCCCTCTCTCAGCTCTAACAAGCCCCACCTCGACTTCTCCCCTGTCAGCCAACCTGATGATGCAAGGTCTTTCTTCATGGAGACACGGTCTCAAAGACTATGGTGCCCAGACTCTTGGGGATTCCAGCCACTTCTTTCCATGAAATCTTGGACATACTGCCATGTGGATGTGACAGTGAACTGGCCTTTTTTGGACATGGGAGGGCGCGTAGGAGGCGATGAAGTCATCAGTTAGCTTTAGGTTTAGAATTAAGTCTGTGAAAGTCCTGTATCATTTTTTTTTCTCTCACATCTGTTTGCTTCAAGTCTTCATTGTCCATGAATGCATACACCATCTAAGAGAAAACGGGGATGTCCTGCTAGCCATGCATTTTCTCAGTAGCATAGAATTCTATAGCTGGAGTGTACTAGAACCTTCTATCCCATGTGCTGCTGTGAAGTCAAGGAAGGAAGATGTAAAGATGTTAAACTGAATAAATGATGTGTATGTGTGAACATTTGTGTCTGTACACTGTTGTGTCTGTGTACCCCTAGACCCAATATTCTGGGTCCATTACAAACAATATAAGTGTCCTCTAATTTTTCTTACATTAAACAAATTCTACCTACTCCATGTGTATCATTGTGTATGTGTTATTATTAGAAGCATGTTCTGCTACCATCTTTTCCAGTGACAATCCAGTGTTTGGCCATCTGTTCTCTCCACTGTCTCCTACACACACACACACACACACACACACACACACACACACACACACACGGTTAAACATTGAACGTAACGTTCCGCGGGCAAATCTGGCTTGTTCTATTAGTCTACTAGTCCTATTAGTGACAGCTTCTTTCAAGATGGTTGTGGCCAGAAGCAACTTCCATGTTCAACTGGATATCTGGTGTAAGCTCTACTTCAAATGGCTGAGGGGTTTGACTGTTCAGGTTATTTGTCCTGTGGAGATAGGGAAATGCAACTTCCACTTTGCTCTGGGGTGCATCAGTCTAATTCTCTGAGCTAAGGGCAGGTCTTCTCTGTCTAGGAGCAATTGGAGAATCTGAGTTAGCTTTAAAGGTCTCAGAAAACATCCCAAACTCTTTATTAAACAATTATGAAGAGGCCAATGGATGGCTCAGCAGGTAAGGGCACAGTATACAAGCCTAGTGACCTTAGTTCCATCCCTGGGACTCACCTAAAGGTGGGAGGAGAGAACCGATCTCACTACCTTGTCCTCTGACCTCCACACACACATTGCATGCGTGCCCTCGCCATCATGTACACACACTCATACATTAATAAGTAAATAATTACTAGAAGATGCTCCCCATAAAATGAAACAGCAAATCAAGCAAAAAAGAAAAAACGGGATTCAAGAAAAAGTAAAACTCAGACTCAAACATAAAGCTGGAGGAAAACCAAAATGATGGTTTGAGCTTTCTGTTCATCAAAGGTAATAGCTAGGCTAGAAGTGAAGAACTCAGACTAAATGAGTGATAAGTAACCTTGGAGATGGAAAAAGAAACCCCCAAGTTAGAGGTTCAAGAGACCTCAGAGCTAGAGGAGGAGGAAAAAGATGGTGAGAAGGTAGAAAGGCAGAGCTGTTTCTCAGACTGAGCAAAAAGTGACCTTACATGCCTTACATGAATTTAAAGAAATTGCCTCTAGCTGATGGTTTGGGACTCTGAGAAGAAAAAGTTGACGATGTGACAGAAGGAACATGAGACGGAAGAGGGGGAAAAAGCAGGTATTGGAGTACCTAGCCTAACCCGGCTCTTGGCTTCTCTCTCAAAATCACCAGCAATACGGGCCGGTGATCCTAAAAAGGTGCTCATTGAACAAGTGTTCTCATATGCCATTGCAATTGTAAGGAACGCAGAGGAACATGATGCTCAGCAAAGAAAAAGTTTTCACCCTAGAACCCTGTATTCAGCCAAATTAGCATTTAATTTTGCAAATAAAAAATTAAGTTTTGATATTGACATTCCAGAAGTTTCTTTCCACCAAAATACACACTCTGCCACTCCCCCCCAAAAAAAGTAAAATTGAAAAACGAATTTCATATCTCACATGTGGGGATGTGTGGAAGGGAATAGTACCTGAACACGGGTCACGTTAAAGGCTTGACGGCTCCACTTGATAGGATTTAGAATAGTCTGGGAGACAGACACCTGGCAGCAGCAGTGAAGATTAACTGAGTGTGAAGACCCACCTTAGCACAGGCAACACTGGTCCTTTCGCTTGGGAGCCAGACTAAAGAAAGAGGAGAAAGCTAGAACCAGCATCCATCTCGCTACTCCTAGACTATGGATATAGGGGGCCCTGCTGCCTCACTCTGATGGACCACTCTCTCCCCCACGCCTGCCTCACTGATGGACGGCTCTCTCCGCCACGCCTCCCTCACTGATGGACGGCTCTCTCTGCCACGCCTCCCTCACTGATGGACGGTTCTCTCCCCCACGCCTCCCTCACTGATGGACCACTCTCTCCCCCACGCCTCCCTCACTGATGGACCACACTCTCCGCCACGCCTCCCTCACTGATGGACGGTTCTCTCCCCCACGCCTCCCTCACTGATGGATGGCTCTCTCTGCCACGCCTGCCTCACTGATGGACGGCTCTCTGCCACGTCTCCCTCACTGATGGACGGCTCTCTCCCCCACGCCTCCCTCACTGATGGACCGCTCTCTCCACCACGCCTCCCTCACGGATGGACCACACTCTCCCCCACGTCTCCCTCACTGATGGACCACTCTCTCCCCCACGCCTCCCTCACTGATGGACCACACTCTCCCCCACGTCTCCCTCACTGATGGACCACTCTCTCCACCACGCCTCCCTCACTGATGGACGGCTCTCTCCACCACGCCTCCCTCACGGATGGACCACACTCTCCCCCACGTCTCCCTCACTACAACGGACTGCGCTCACACACTATGAGACAGAATAAACCCTCCCTTCTTTAAGGTGCTTTACAAACTACTTGGTAAGAGCAACAAGAAAAGTCAGTGATCAGAAGGATATGTTTAAAACTTGAACCATGTAGCCTTCAGAGTACAGGGAGGAATCCTGTCAATGCCATCCTAGGAAAAGTAATAGAAACCCTGAGAGAGGAGGAGAATAGTGAGATAAATCAGAATAGGAAAGACTGCAAAAGCTGATTGACTCAAGAAGAGAAAATTTTATTACTTTATCAGTAATTCGTCACGATGTGACTTTTTATATTAAAACTTTCATTTAAAAATTCCAACTCTTAAGGTTAAGATAAAAATCTTCACTGTATATTGTCAAACATTTAAATAGTCCCTCAAGCATATCATTTACAAATATTTAATATGAAAATCACCTTGAGCCGGGTGGTGGTGCCACATGCCTTTAATCCCAGCACTTGGGAGGCAGAGGCAGGTGGATCTCTGGGAGTTTCAGGCCAGCCTGGTCTACAGAGTGAGTTCCAGGACAGCCAGGGTTACAAAGAGAGAAACCCTGTCTTGAAAAAATAAACAAACAGACTCAGAACAAAAAAAGCACCTTGAACTATGAATACTACTCTTCAGAAAAGCAGGATGGGTTGTTACAATTCTTTGTAGACTGTGGCGGGCTTTAGTCTCTCATGTGCTGTGGCCTACAATCATCACTGTCTACAGACGCTCTCTCCCAGTCTGCACAGGAGGAGCTGATTTCCTCAAGTCCATGCAGCTGGGGAGTCCCGGAACTGGCCTAAGTTTCCCTTGACACACAAACACATCACTTTGAAGCCACAACCTCTCTTTTCTTGTTCATCCCCAAGAATACACATCAATAAAAATATCATATGCAAAACATTTTACAAACTTAAAAAGTTACCCAGCCTTAACAACTTTATAAGCTGCCTCTTTAAAAATATCCAGTCTCTTCTAAAATCCAAATTCTTTGTAAAATTCCAAAATATCTTTTTTTAAGTTTAAAAATCTCAATTGTGGGCTCCTGTAAAAATCGAAACAAAAGTACCTTCTTACTTCAGGGTTTCAGGAGGGAATAACCAGGCCATAGTCACAATCTGAACAAAGCAAAACCAAACTTCGACTAAATAACTCCATGTCAAATTATCTGGGCTCCACTTGCCATCTGCTGGCCTCTTCCAGAGGGCTTAGGTCACTTCTCTGGCTCCGCGCTCTACAGCACACACAGCTTGTCTTCTATGCTGTGGCCGGCTCCACGCCACACTGCTGCTGTTCTTTTTGAGACAGGGTTTCTCTGTGTATCAGTCCTGGCACTCACTCTGTAGACCAGGCTGGCCTCGAACTCACAGAGATCCGCCTGCCTCTGCCTCCCAAGTGCTGGGATTAAAGGCGTGCACCGCCACCCCACCCCCACCCCCTGCCGCCTGTGCTGACCCTGGGAAACATTTCCTGGACGACTTCACCTCAGTGATGCTGCTCTCCTCTTAACCGTACCTGATTCTTCAGCCCTAGCTCA
>CABHPQ010167450.1:0-51612 GCA_902168405.1 Peromyscus aztecus
TAAGGCACATAATACATGATTTTCTCACCTAATGTGTTTTATTAAGCACTGGGACTATTGCTTAGAATGTTTACTTCAGCATCACACAAAATTCTCTAAAACCTAATGGAACTTCAGTCTATTTAATTATGCAGAATACTTCGTAGATCCTAATTCTTAAGAATAGAAACAGGAAATTTCGCCTTTCAACCATTCATTTCCTTTAAACGGTGTTTAAGAAAAACTAATACAGAGAAATGGGCAAGATAATCCCTAGGTTTTGTTAAGAAAAGCACAACGACTCTGACAATATCTAAAAAGATCAATTCTCTATACCAAAATGCCCCCAAATGAAATATAAACCATACTAATCTAATTTTAAAAACAACTAGTAACTGCAAATCTTAAAAGGCAGAAATGAAATTCTACTATATCATCGCTATCTACGGTCACAAAGCCTGGCTATCATGGCCCTAGTACAAACAGGGGTAATGGTACCTTTTCTCCACGACTTCCAATGTTAAGTGCAATAATTCCCTTTTGGTTTTCTCTCTTCTCTTAATCATTTCCAAAATTGTTATGGCTCTGCTGAACTCCCGCCTCAGCTTCAGCATCTTTTCATAAGAGGCTTCATCATTCTTACGGTTCTTTTGAAATAATAATTTTAAAGAATAATGAAATTATCCATGTTTCCAGTTTCATTTAACAAGCTCTCACTAAATCTCAATTATCCTATAACTTTTAAATTATTAAAATAAACAAATAGCAAACCCAAACAAACCCAAATAGCAACTCCACAAGAACTTACCTGTTTAACTTTGAAAACTTAAGTGCAAGCAATGTTCAGAAAAATAAAAATGTTGATAACTAATGGCACAGAAAGAATAATTCCAATGTAGAAAAAAATCCAACTGACATAAAACATAGCATATAAAAATTATAAAGTAATTCTACTGTAGTAATATGCTACCAAATGATAAAAATAGTCTTACCAAGATCTAAAAAGTAGCCCACATGAGCATCTAACCATGTATCTATCCATCTAAATCTGTAGGGGGGGAGCTAGAAGGTTCACAGCAATATAATATTGCTGTGGGATGGTCTTTCTGTATGCTGTGAAAATGTGCTGTTACCATTGGTTAATAAAGAAGCTGCTATGGCCTATGGTAAGACAGAATAGTGCCAGGTGGGGAATCCAAGCAGAGACAAGGAGAAGAAAGCAGAGTTAGAGGAGATGCTGAGAGCCGCCCAGGGAAGCAAGATATAATGGAACACAGGTAACACCACAAGACAGTGGCAATACATAGATTAACAGAAATGCATTAATTTAAGTTGTAAGAGCTAGTTAATGATAAGCCTGAGCCATACGCCAAAGTTTGTAATTAATATAAGCCTCTGTGTGTTTACTTGGGACTGAGTGGCTATAGGACACAGGAAAACTTCTGGCTACACAATATAATCAAGAACAATGACAAAATTTCACTTCCAGCAACTCAGGAAACTGAAAATGGAATATTGAACACCTAAAGAAATGGGATTCTCATGCTTCAAGGTATACCTCATTGAAGGGGATGAAAGAGGTCTAGCAAAAACTTTAGACTTCAGAATATTGCTAACTTCTTACCTATAAGCAGAAAGCATAACTTCAACTAAAAGATGGCTTTGTTGTAATAAGCAGCATTCATAAGAATATAAAATCACCAGTGATGTGTGCTTTAAATGTCCCCGTAGTGTCTAATTTATACAGAGCCACATTTAAACAAAGACCTCTAACACTCCTCAACTGGCAGACAGACCTATACTTTAAGCAATCTTTTCATTCTTAACAATTGGCTATATTAGAAAGAATCTAATCTAATCTAATCTAATCTAATCTAATCTAAAGGTAGTTTGCAGAACACAGCTTTAAGCAATTTTGGAGAGTAAACAGGAAACAATAACTTGTAACTGAAAAAAATTAACATGATCAACAGCAAACATTAAAGTGCCTACTGTTCTGCTAATACTGTATGTGCTTCCCAGATATGTGTATGCGTGTCAACACATACAAGAGACAAAGAATCAAAAGATGGATATTCACGAGGCCATAGCCACCTAAATTACTCTTCCTAACCTTTTCTTTCCTCTGCTGTGTCCCTTCTACTCTTCAAAAATTTATTTTGAAATAATTTCAGACATACAAAGTTACAAAAATAGCACAAATAGTACTTTCCATGGATATTTAACCAGATCTCCCAAAGGTTTAAAGTTTAACTAGCTTTTTATCTCCAGTTAGGTGTATAAATATACATAATATTTGCAGTATTTTCCAAATTTGAGATGAACAAACATCCCTTAATATTGTAATCTGCTTTTACAAAATCAATGATGTTTTCATATAATCACAACACAGTGATCAAAATCTGGAAACTAAGATCAATAGAATATTAGTGAGACAGTATTTTTATTTTCAAAATTAGTTTTTTTTGCAAGTCTGACTCAGGATTAAACACTGTTTTTAGTTGTTATACTTCAAATACCTCATTATTTGGAAAATTTCCATTTTTCTGTGATCATCATGATCCCCTTTTTTAAATGGAGAATATTTATTTTTGTAGTGTATTCCTCAATTTGAGTTTCACTGATGTTTTCCCATGATTACATTCAGGTTTTATGTTTTTGGCACAACTACTACAGAAATAATGTTGACTCTGTCTCACACCCTATCAAGAGTTAGATACCACAATTTGTCCTATTACTGCTGATTACTCAATTAAGATGGTGTCTGTCAGGTTTACCTATTAAAATATTCTTTTCCCTTTTAAATTAACCTAATATGTTGTATAATTACATAAGCATTGTGTGTCCTTAAAATTTCCCTCTTTAGTTTAATGTTCAATGGTTCTTTCACATGAAATAATTATTAGTATTGTGGATGCTAAATGGTGAAGTTTAAACTGTTTCTGTTGATTTTTTTTTTAAAGTTTTGATATCTTAAAGAAAAAGTTGTAATGAATGGATAAAGAAAATGTACATATACATAGTGGAAACTTTTTTAGCTATAAAAATGAAATATTTAAAAGAAAATAGATAAGATTGGAGATCAATATGTTAAACAAAATAAGCCAAGATTCATAAAGACAAATATTACATTTTTCCCATGTGTAGAATCTAGATTTAAATTTGTGTGTGCACAGATGTGTATATGTGTGCTTATGAAAACAGAAAGAGGATGAACAGATCTTGGAGGGGGTGGTAATACACGAGACATGAGGCATAAGGGAAGACTGTGGTAGTGTGAAAGCAAATGGCCCCCAAAGGAAGTGGCACTGTTAGGTATGGCCTTGGAGGAAGTGCGTTATCGTGGGGGCGGACATTGAGGTGTCTTGCTCAAGCTTCTCTCAGTGTGACTGTCCGTCAACTTCCTGTTGCCTGCAAAATGTAGGACTCTTAATTCCTCCAGCAGCACATCTGCCTGCATGCCACCATGCTCCCTGCCATGAGGATAACGGACTGGACCTCTGAAACTGTAAGTGAGCCCCCTCAATGAAATGTTTTCCTTATAAGAGTTGCTGTGGTCATGGTATATCTTCACAGCAAGAGTAATCCTAACTACGACAATCTGCAGGTGTTAAGAGGACCAGCAGGTGAAGAACAGTGTTAGGAATGGGGGAGATAGCATAAAGACATACATGAAATTTATGTTTGCTTAAAAACATTCGCATGTTTCCAGTCTCTGTCTTAATCTCCCTTTTAAGTAAGTATGGGCTCATGGGCTATTCTGTGAGCTATGATTCATTACTCTCATTATTTTGATGCTTAAACTTTCCCAGCTCCCTTCAGGTTGGCTCCTGTGACCTACTATGGCTCCAATGTTTTCATTTTCTTGCACAGCAGAATCCTTCTCTCAGGTTTACCTTTATACTTCATCACCATTAAAAACAATAGTTCACACTGATACTGTTTCTATTCTCTTCAACTGGCATTTCTCTCTAGTTTCTAACTCTACCCTTCCTGTAACTGTCCCCGCATGGGGCCAGCTTACGTTGCTTTAAAGACTTTTTCATTTTTGCTTTATTTTATCTTAAAGGTATGTGTGTGTGCAGTTATGTGGACCATGAGTGCAAGTGCCAACAGAAGCCACATGTGCTGAGTTACCCTAGAGCTGAAGTTACAGAAGTTGTGAACTGCAAACTAAACTTAGGTCTTCTCCAAGAGCATCTTTTCCAATATGCTCTAACTGCTCCATCCCTCCAGCTCCTCAGGATTAACTCTTCATATTGCAGCTATATATTATACTTCTGTACCTACCATCAAATTCCTAGGGAAGTGATTTTCAAACTACTGTCATTTGGAGTCAACTGTAGATCTTTTTGTAATGGAAGATGATTCACAGGTGACTGATGTGCACAGGCAGAACTGTGAACCTGGGAGTTTCCCTTCCCACCCAATTACATTTTCTGAGTCAGAGGTAGACAGATGGCACAGGCAATAAATAAGACTGTATCTATGTAGTTAGGATATTAAATACACATACTGATTAGGACTTTCTAACCAGTATATTCAGATAAGATCATCTGGTGTAAAAATGTCCTAAAGTACTTATTAATATCCAAGTTAATTTTAGTTCAGTGAGTTATAGTTAAATTCTAGACTGCCCTGCAAATACTGCCATGCAAACAGTAGTCCTTCTGGCCTCTGCACAAGCTCTAAGTGTTTTTAAGTTTAATGAAGCAAAGAAAGGAATCAGGGTCTCGTTACCAGCAGTATTATCCCTATATGCCACATCCTGCCCATCTCCTCTCTACCTAGTGTGTGGCATGATCTGTGGAGCACTTTCCCATCTTTCTCATTTTGAGACACAATATGCATTTATTAATAGCACACAGTGCAAGGCAGGGATAATCCATCTGGTCTAAAATCGGAGAGAAGAATGAAAAACAGAGTACTGAAAAGGAAAATGCAGTACCCTGCAGAGGAAAATGAAAATAATGAGCTAGACAAAAGGCAAGAAGCAACGTTAGGAAAAACTGGTATTGGTGATTGACATGCCTAATTTAAGAAACAGTTACTAGTAATACAGTGCATAATACATTGCTAAAAAAGAATAACGTATACTTTTATATCCAGAATGTCACTTGTATGCAAATAAATCATCAATTTCAAGGATTTTACACTAAAGGAAGCACAATACTACTGTCTTTGCAGAAAAGATTACTAATGGTCATGTTTATTATGTAACCCAAATGATGACACTGCTTTTAAAAGGCAACTGGTACTTCAGATTTTCAATACTGACAAGTCTTTCTTCACTGCCAGTCCACATGTAAACACAGTTACTGTGTTCACAAACTTAGTTCATCTTAGTCTTTTCTAATTAAGATGTTACAACCTCAAAATCCTTAGCTCTTCTCAGTTAAGACTGGGGTGCTAAACCGAGAAATAGGTCTGTGCTAGTGACAGCCATATAGTCTTGGAAAATCCATCCTCTTATGTTTAGGAAAATCACATTCAAAATAAAAACTCATACGAAAATTCCAGTTATTAACTAGTAGGAGAGTTTTTCCTAAAATATACAAATCCCTGCATCTGCTGTACTTCACAGCTGTTATGTTAACAGCTGACGAAGATAAGCTTTCAATGTTAGCAGAAACAAGAATCCACAGAAATGCTTTGTTCCAAATTATAATTCTTCAGTTTTTATCTTAAGTGTTCCTGTTTTCTTGTGAAGTTAACAGAATATGATACCATGTGTAGTATTTACTGTTCCTTATGATAAATGCAAGCCAGTGAACAATCCCCTGAAACAATACTTCCATTTTGTTCTATATCATATCATTCCACAGTATGAAATTTTATTTCTCTTAAATTCTGATGCACACTTCTGGAATTCAGATGTAGACATGTCTGTCAATTTGAAATCTGACACAACTGACAATTAAGAAGGTGAGGAAAAGATGCCACTGTTACTTTTGGTAATTTC
The DNA here is from genome assembly GCA_902168405.1 of Peromyscus aztecus. Lineage (NCBI taxonomy): Eukaryota > Metazoa > Chordata > Mammalia > Rodentia > Cricetidae > Peromyscus > Peromyscus aztecus. The sequence goes on from CABHPQ010167450.1 coordinate 5,942, forward strand.
CAGAACAGGTTTGAAAAAGAACTCTTCCTTACTTCCTACAATTCCAAAACTCAGAGGCAACAAGACCATTTTCACTTGCAAGAACAAGACTACCATTTCAAAACTCCTCTGTAACCAAGGAAAAGTAGTGTTCAGATTCTCAGCTTCTCAAATAGAAGTGATTCATGAGTGCATGTATAGTTCATTGAGGAACTCAAAACCTGCAAGTGTATAAGCACACACAACTCTTCCTATGGCTACAACTGGAAGTCTAGGGCGAGCATAACAAATACTGTAAACACATGGTCAAAAGATCAACTGAAAAGTAGGCTTTCAGGTCATCAGCGCCACTGTGTTCAAATGATGAATGACAGTAAATACTATCAAGCTACGTTCAATTAAATACAATGAGGACATTACCTTCCGAGTCTGCATTTTCTCTGTTCTCCTCCGAAACGCAACGTAAGGATCATTGTTGGTAGAGCCATCTCTTTTCTCTTGCTTAATCTGGGGGATGAGGGACGGCCCCCTGCAGTTTTTCCGTTTTCTCACCCAGTAGTCATATACAGCTTTAATAAGGTAATCGTCTTCATTTAGCAGCAGTTTTGCCTCTTGAAGTGTTACAAGCTAAACAGAAAGCACAAGATGTCACCAAGGGCAATGTCGACAGCAAAGTCAGGTTTCTACAGCAACTGGTGGAAATGTGATTCATTTAAGTAATTACAATTAGATATTGGGGTGGCTGTGAAAACATAATTCTACTCAACCTAACAAAAAGATTCATAAGTTGGGATGTTATTTAAAAAATTAGTATTCTGCCCAGGGAGGTAGTGGCTCCACTATTTAAAATATTTGATAAGGGCCTGGGGAGATGGGGTTCAGCGAAGAACTACAACTAAAAAGGTAGAGAAAGAAAGAAAGCAGGTGTCAACCTCTGGACTACACACACCCACACATATACTCACAGAAATACACACTCTCACATACACACACACACACAAACACATACACACATGTAAATATTTAATTAAGTTGGACGAGTGATACCTGGAAAGACTATTATTGATATGTCTTGTGTAAATGTTGGAAAAGAAGATACCTAAAAGGCTTAAAATTTTCTGATATTAGAAGATTCTACTATATTGAAGTTTGCTAGTTTCAAGTTTATTAGTATCTATCTGTTTGGTTTTCGGTAGAAATTAGAAGATATGAATTTCTTTTTATCCACCTTCAAAATATACTGTAACTCACTATGACTATTTTGAAACTGATAAATAAAAGGGCAGATTTCAACATTATGCAATTTTGAATCCTTTGTATGAATTACATATAAAAGCACACAAATAGTTGAGCTGGCTAAATGCTAGAAAATTCTTGTTCTCAACACTCATTGGTTTAAGATACTGTTATAATGTTGATGTATCTCAAAATAAAATGTATAAAAATTTGCTTCATCATATACACTGCCTTGCTCCTTAAGAAAACCAGACCAGTCACTTACTTTTTAGCAGGATGCAATGGGGGTGTCAGTTACTTACAATGAACTCAAAATTAGAAAAAGATCATGTCGTTTTAAGGCTGGGAAGCCTTGCTGAAGTAATGCCACCCAAGCCACATTAGAGGAGTCTCTTTTCAAAGTTGAGATAGAACCTAAGACATGTTCCCTAGAAATCAGAAATAGCTAAGCGGTGGTGGCACACACCTTTAATCCCAGCACTCGGGAGGCAGAGCCAGGTGGATCTCTGTGAGTTTGAGGCCAGCCTGGGCTACACAGTGAGCTCCAGGACAGGCAACAAAACTACATAGAGAAACCCTGTCTTGAAGAACCAAAAAAAATTAAAATAAATAAATGAATGAATGAATGAATAAATAAATAAATAAATCAGAAATAAGCAGAAAGTTTTCTCACTAATATTATACATTTATCTATATGTTACATAAAATCATCTGAAAAAGACACATCTCAACAAATAAATTTCTCATGGGAGTTCCTGTGTTGACATAACTTTACAGAATAAATGTACTGAGTGAGCACTGGGCTTCCCAAATTTATGTAGTGACTTTTTGGGTTGATTAACTGGTCTATTATAATTTGGCTGCCCTACCATACACACACACACACACACACACACACACACACACACACACACACACACACGCCTTCCTATTGCTACAACTGGAAGTCTAAACTAATTATGATCAGGTTGCTAGGACAGGAAAACAAATACTGTAAACACATGGTCAAAAGATTAACTGAAGAGAAGGCTTTCAGCAGGTCATCAATGTCACTGTGTTCAAATGGCTAATGATAGTAAACACTACCAAGCTGCATTCAGTCAAACCATTAAAACCTTGCTGCATCATGATCTTTTTCTAATTTAGAGTTCATTGTAAGCAACTGACACCTCCATTACATCCTGCTAAACAGCTAATTGACTGGTCTGATCTTCTCAAGGAGCAAGGCAGTGTATATGATTAAGCAAATTTTTATACATTTTATTTTGAGGTAATCAGCATTATGCTGGCTGAATTCATAAAGGAGAAAAATACCCCTTAGTGCCTATGTCAGAGCTCTTAAGGAAAGCATTTGTCACAGACCTGACAGTATCTTGAACCAGGGGAATGCTGAGAACAAGAAGCCAGCCTGAGTACTGGGTTTACTTTTAGATCTGTAATTCACACAAGGAAGAGAATATACTGATAATTCAACTCGTGTATTCTAGGACACGTGACAACTGAGCATAAAAAAAGGACTAGTATTTCTAAACACGATTCTAAACACACAATTTTAAAAATTATGCCTATTTAACTTGTATGAGTGTATGTAAATGCAGGCCTGCATATGCCACAGCTCCTGTGTGGAGGCAGAGGACAATTTTCAGGAGTAGGTTCTCGATTTCCATCTTGTTGGGGCAGGGTCTTGTTTCTGCCGCTGCACTGTGAACTCTAAATTAACTACCATGTGAGCTTCTAAGTTATTTCCTATCTCTACTTACCTACCATCCTATGAGTACCAGGATTACAGATTTAGGCCACTGCATCCGACTTTTTGAACGAGTTCTGAGAACTGAATTCAGGCCATCAGGCTTGTTGTTGCTTTTACCTGCTAGCTATCTCCCTGACCCCCTAAACACGATCTTATGTAGCTTCAAATTATTAAAAGTTGTTCGAATGGTAATATAGATTCCTAAAGTCTACAAGAACAGGACTAGAACAAGAACTGAGCTTTCTGTCCCATTTCTTTCTTGCATATCCATGTGTCCTTGGGAGAGTGTAGTAGGTGAACTCAGGCCCTAATGCTGACTTGGCGAGCGCTCATCTACTGACCTACACTGTTAGTCCAGAACAGACTTCCCGAAGCTTATCAAATCCTACCTCCTACTGACAGCGTCACAGCATCCCTGGCAGTTCTGTGTTGTGGAGTCCAGGAGAAACGATGCTGTGCCATGCTGTGTGCCTGTCAGCTGTTGGATCATTATGCTGCTGATGCTATTTTGCAATCTTTGCTAATTAAATCAAGAACTTAGTCTAATCATAGAGTGAGGAGAACAAGAGCTCTTTTCCAGTCAGGCAGACCAATAGGAGATTCTTATGCCACACTATACTGTGACTACTTCCTATGCTCCCGCATGCACCAGAGGACTAAATCACCTCCGTTTATCCCTCTTTTCTGGTGCTCTTTTTCCAGCTTGCAATGTTTTTTTATTTTTATTTTTTGTCGTCTTTTTAAATATTCTATATTACAACTAACAATTTAATATACAATTTATAGTTAAACATTCTGACATTTTTCCAGTGTCAGCTATATTTTCCAAAAATCTATAAAAATCAACCCCCCTGACATGTATTTATTGGCTTGTTTGTTTATGTGTAGTCCTGGTTTACAATCTGCCTCAGCTCCTCACTGCTGCTATTAATGGTAGGCATAATTATACTGAGCTTTTCTACCACTTGGAAATAATTTTTAAAAACCTCTGTCACTTAGCATGCATTTCATTCACTAAAAAGCTGTGGAAGCCAGCAGTGATTGGCGAAAAGGTCTGTAGTAAATGTGTTACTTCTGAGACATTTCTGAGCTGCTTGGTCACCTGGGCATCAAGAGACAGGGAGGAAACTCCTGACCACTGGGCTTCCTTTCCTGACCACTACAAGCTCTGTGGTATCAAGAATCATTTAGTTTGCTGACAGACTTTAAAAAACCCAAGGCCCTGCAATTTCAATATATTTTGAAAAGACAAATAAATTACAGAAGAAAATTAAAGTTTTTTTTTTTTATTTACAGAGTCAAATGGGCAAAAAGGAAATATCATCAGCTCAGCATTAGTTCAGATTGGAGAGAAAGGGAAAATAAACTAAGATAAATTGTCTAGCTAAAGAAACTCACAAAATGGAAATGAAAGCAAGACAAACACACAGCTGAGAGAGAATGGGAATTTAGGACAGAGGACTGGTGAAATGAGACACAGGCAGAGTACTACAGCAATTCTTCCTCTGGGAGAGCTTGCGTTTCTTCTCTGTGAGGGGGACTCTGCTACAGACCGGCTCTGTCTTCCCTTTCTTCTTCCAAATCACTGTCGTCATCGATACTACATTGAAAGTGGTAGATGGGACTTTCCCACCTTATGTTCTCCAAGAATGAGGAACAACACTTGGTTTACAATGGGCAGAGTGAAGGAGTGACGTGAGTGTATGTAGATAACACAACAAACATTTTTCACTATCAGATGACTCCAAATGTACAATACCACACAATTATGGAAAGCCAATGTGAGGAAAAAATACCAGCATTTAATTAAGTAGAACATATACCTTAACACACTGAGTATTCTACAAGTATAAAAATGAAGAAAAAGCATTATTTTTATCCAGGGCCCCAGAAAATGGAAAAGGTCTTCAAATCACAGTAATGAAGATCTGATGGAATCACAATGTCTGAGACAGGATCCCTGGGAAAGCATTGCAACACCAGCCATGTACTCTTTTTCAAAGGACATGTGTCCAAATGAAAAAGACTTTCATTTCAACTCTAAGCTTATTAATGCTACAGCTAAAGAACTTAATATGCTCTTTGTTCATAGGAAACCAAAACTAATCCATTAAAATCATACGATTGCCAGGCCTAGTGGCAAACACCTGCAATCTCAACAGTTAGGAGGTACAGGCATGAGGATTAGGAGCTCCAGGCTAGCCTGATCTACATGAAAGTCTGTCTCAAAACAAAATAAAACATACACCCCAACTAGCCAAACAAACAAATCACACTATTCCACTTATTTCCATATGTGAGATAACTACTAAAGAAAAATCCGTGTAATCATTCTTTCATTCCAAGCTTTCACTATAGTTTTCATTTAGGAAATATTTTCTCCTAGCCACATGCTGATAAGATTGCTGTTGTGTTAAAACCAACCCCTTCAGCAATGTGAACAACACTGGTTTTCCAGCACTACAAAGCTAAAACAAACCTGGGTATAATAATACTTGGAGCTATAGTGGAAATTATAAACACTAAATTGAGTTATTTTAAAAACTAGATTACTTGGGGGCTGAACAATGGCTCTGCAGTTAACAATATGTGTTGCTCTGCTGTGGACCCTGGTTTGTTTCCCAATGCTGACATGGTGGATCACAACCATCCCTAAGTCCAGTTCCAGGTGATCCAATATTCTCTTACATCTGCAGGCACCAGGCATGCACACGGTGCACATACAAACACGCAAGCAATACTCTGTGCTCATACAATTTTAAAAATCTAAAAGAAATTTAGAGTCTCTTTCATCGATTTGATAACATACATGTACTAAAAATATCACACCATACAGTGTGACTATTTAAAAACTACTTTTTGACAGTCAAAGAGAGGACTAGACAACAAAATAGCTCTTTTATCAACATATTTTTCTTGAAAAATAACTATTTAACTATTAATGATGCTCTAGGAATCTTCTCAGGAAGATGCCAGAGCTCTAGCTTCCCTTTTATTTCTGAGCTCATAGATTCTGGCAGGAATCTAGCATCGGAAAAATAGAACTGACGTACATCCCTGAACTTCAGTATAGATTTTGGCTAAGTGGAAGGAACAGTGTGGCTACTTTTACAGGATGTGATGATGATGGACTTTAATCAACTGTAAAATATTTAGTAAAGAACCATCAGACTGGGGTTTAGACTATGCTTACTAAAACCACAGTATTAGAAATGTAGACGCAGAGGGAACAGGGAAGATCTATAAAACGGCATAGGGCATTGGGGGTCCAGAGAGTTGTATACCTGGAGTCAGGTGGAAGACAGTCTTTAGCAAAAACCATCTACTAATTTTTTTCTCCTTCTTAAGAAAAGTTTTTAATAAAATAGCAACTAGCAGAATGGAAGTCCAGATAAGAGACAATAAAAATGGAAGAGGTGGAAAAGACAGTATCACTTCAAAACAAAATTGCTGGTTTCATTTAAGGTATACTTGGCTGTGGATGGTTATAAAAAAGCCAATCATTAAGTACAATGCTGGTTACCTGGATGAAAGATGATGCCCTTAATTAAGAAGGAAAGGGAGACCCGAAGAATGGATAAGGGGTCTGAAAATGATGAATTTGAAGATTCTGCTATGTTAGAAATGTTCTAGAGAAACAGTTCCTGTTGCTTAGCAGATAGAGACAGAACTTGAGGGCCAGCAAGAAGCTGATGGGAACTTAAGATAAAAGGGTGTGAGCTAAGGATAGGACACCAAAGTGAGTATTAACACACTTGACACAAAGGGCAATGGAAAAAGAGCAGACGAAATCATCAAATATGGCCAACATCACCTAATATAATACAGGGAAAGATACTGATGTGAACATGGGTTGAAGAGGCTCCTGGATGACAATCTGGAGACTACTAGGAACTTAAAGAATTCAGAACTATGAGTAAAAGTCTATGGTAAATGTAGGAGACACCAAGTATTTCAAATTATCTTTTCAAAATTTATATATGACAAAAAGGGAAAGATGAGGTGGAATTTGTTGAAAAAGATGAGATCAAACAAAAAGGTTATCTTGGAAACAAAGATCCATGGATACTTTTTTGAGAAGACAGACTTAAGAGATGTAAGAAAAGAGAAGTAAAAATGAGATAAGCAAGAAATATGTAGTTATACAATCAAATCAGGAAGGGCTGGGGATAAAAGAGGATAAAGGAGGTATGTAGTAAGTAGGAAGGCAGGAAACTGCAATTCATGGGTGGTGGGTCTCTGTTTCCCCCGCATACTGACTATCAGAAGCATTCTGTTTGGGACAGAGGTGGCAGAAGGCAAGAAGTAAAGAGTCTTTCTAGGGAAGGTGTGCTAAGTGGAGAGCAGTGTTAATAAGCATGTGGAAATTGGGTGTTAGTTAAAGGAGGTATCAGGCTTTATAAGGGAAAACATTAAAAATGATTCTAGAAAATGATTACTTTAAAAAATTGGGCATAATTCACACACCAGCAATACCAACACTCAGCAAGTAAAGCAGGGGGAACTATAGTGATTTCAAGGCCAGTCTAAAATACATAGGTGTATATGAAAAAAGAGAATAGCCTTCTGTTTTACAAAGTATCTTATTAAGGTATTCATACTGAGAGGAAAGTCAAATAAAGAGAATGCCATTTAAAGCAGCTTGTGTCAAAACAACAACAAACCATTTTCACTTAGAAATGACTGCAAATGTACAAAGAAGCTTGCAAGAATAAACCATTTCAAAGAACACCTGCGTACTTTTCAGACCTAGACTCATCCATGTTATCTTTAATACTTTTATCTAAACTACCAACAATTTATAATTTTGTCAAGTGATTAAAAAATGATCCTATCATTTTCCTCTTTCCAGTAAGAGGTGCAATCTAAGTTCAGGCATTAGAATTAGCTGTCATGACTGAAAAAAGGATTAAAAAAAAAAAAAAAAGATTAGTTGAGTTTGGGTAGTCACTACTAAGATATGTTATGATCATCCAGGATGGGACAGTTAATTTAGTCTTAGAAGGGTTTTAAACTTGAAGGGTCTTGATGGAGATGCCAAGATGTTTTATGAGAAGAGGGAGAAAAAAAAAAAACAAAAACATGAAGCCCGTCAAAGAAGTCAAGGGCAGAGGTACATGGCTTATTATATCCATTAAAACCAGTACTGAAGTGATTTTACCCCCAAATGCACAGAGCATGAATACTGAGAATAAAATTTCAACAGATCAGCTGTACTTCCAGCACACAAGGAGCTACAGTAAGCTCCAGAACAGCCTGGGAAACAAGAGGAGAGGCTTTGCCACAAAGAACTAACACAACAAACACAGTTCAGAGAGAAAACTGGAAGGGACAAAGTTGTCGCACAACACTGGAAACAGTGTTAAGAAAAGAGGAGAGCTTAGTAGTAGGGAAATTTCTTAGTGGACACAAGGCCCTGGGATCCATGTCTAGCATCACAGAGAGAAAAAGGACAGGTGAACACAGAAATAAGCAATAGATGGAGACTGACAGAAACCACAGCATTTGCTAACAGTTCTCAAAAATGACTTCAGTGCACCGATCTCCAGAATGACAGGAGCAGAGAAACTTTGCCTTTTAAGTTTTTCCTCTATTAACCTAACAAATACTAGTTTACTATAAACTCAATCCTCTGCCCTGTGATGCCATGCAAGTCCCCCAAAGGAAAAACAAGAATGAATGGAGTGGGGAGTTAAGAGGACAGCTAGCCTTTTGGGGTCTGTAAATCCTTAATTCTGCTAACAGGATCTTATCACAGTCCTCTGATGACAACTCTGCCATTAGTTCTCTGTGCTTTCAAGTAGGTGCTGCCATGTCCTGTTTAGCAACTCCTCTGAAGGCCTAGAATCTCATTCCTAGGCAAAGAGAAAACAAGATGGCACTGAGCATATGTGCATAGTGAGCTGCCAGGTGTTTATTTATTCTGTTCCTACTTGAATAATAAGCTGCACAAAGGTAGAGCTTGTTCATGTCTCATTCAATGTCATCATCTATTTGTTTGCCTAGACACTAAGCAAGTAACCTATTCAACAGAGTAGACTTTTGATGCTATAATCTCAGCCATATCAAGTGAATTTCTAAGCCATTACAGAAAATAGAATAAATTCCAAAAGACTAGTCCAGCCTAGATTTGCTGGGAATATTTGTATATAAACAGACTCCAGAAACTGTTTGATACCTGGTGGATATAAACTCAGGGAAACTGTGAACACAAACTGTGACCACCTTTTAAAACATTATCTCATGTTTCCCAGGTTAGTCTTAAATTGGCCATGCTGTCAATCCTTGAACCTATAATACTTCTGACTACCTCTGAAAAGCTGGCATTACAGGCACATGCCACCACACATGGTTATATGGCAGTGCTAGGAATCAAATTTGAGGCCTTGAGCATGCTTGGTAAGCACTTTACCAACTGAGTTTTAGCTCCAGCCCCAAAGTATGTTTCTTTTGATAGAACACTGGGTATTATTTTCAGTCAAAACAAGTAATCAAAGCCAAGTAATTTTCCAGTGGAAAGGCTTTGAAAATGTTCTGAAGAGCTGGTAATACCTTACAGCAGCGGTTCTCAACCTTCCTAATACTGTGACCCTTTAATACAGTTCCTCATGTTGTGATGACCCTCAATCATAAAATTATTTTCATACTTCATATTTTCATTACTTCATAACTGTAACTTTGCTGTTATAAGTCATAATGTAAATATCTGATATGCGACCCCAAAGAGGTTATGACCCATAGGTTGAGAACCTTCACCTTAGAGAGCTAAAGAATTTAAGTTGTAAGGGGCATTAACTTTTATAGGTAAACTGATTAAAAAAATTAAGACTCTATTGTATAGCTTTTTTCCAATTTTGTTATATCCCTAACTTCTTTAAAAATGAGTAATTAGCACATTAATATACCACACAGGTACACCAAAAGTAATTTTAAAAATAGTTTATTTAAAAATCTAATTATGAAACAATACATCCTTTATTATAGTAAGCTTGCAAGAAAAAAAATAGCATAAAGAATACAAAAACCCCAATTATTTCAGCATCCCAATACAACCATTGTTGGCACATTGTTGTATCTTCTTTTTCTTAATGTACATGTGCAAATATGCTTTACCCAAACCTCAGTTTTCTAGGTAAATTCTATATTCTGTTTTCAAAACTGAGTATTTATCATGCAATAAATACCGTCGTAAGGTATGAGTCACTTTTCAAACTCATTTTAATACCTGCATTATATTCTCCCATACAGGCAAATGTCTCTCTTCTAATTTTTGTGGTGCAAGGGAGATGACATCAGGTCTTAACATATGTTAAGTAAGAGCTTCATCATTGAGCTACATCCCCAGCAATCTATTTACTTTTCTGCAGAATAATTCCAGACACGAGGTCATTAAGTCAAAAGGATAAACACTTAAAATCTCCTGACATGTGCCATTTAATTTTTTTCTAGAAAGACAGTTATTTTAAATTCCTTGTAAAATTTTGGAGTAGCTCACTAAGAAAATTCTCAATTACTTTGTGAATAATTTTCTAGAACTTAGCATTTTGAGTAATATATAAGTTATTAAACTTTAAACTCACTAAAATAATGGAGATTTGTATAAATTTGGGCAATTGAGCAAGATTTAAGATAACTACCTCAGAAACTCAATTAAACAAAATTAGTTATAGAACTATGCAAAGGATCAAGGCACTATAACACTATTCTATTCATATGGGAAAAGGTAAGAACATTATTCTCTATGCTCCTATTCAAGAAAATGATGACGTATTTTGTTCACATAGAAATTCTAGGATGTCAAAAAAGAAAGAAATTCAACAAACAGTAAAATGCAGCACATTCACACAATACACTTGGATGAGGAGAAGCAAAGGTGTTAATTGGTTTAATTATAAAGAGACACTTTTACATGGTACAGTACCTGGTTAGAACTGGCTTTTTCAAGTCTGTCAATCATAATTTCGAATTGCAAAGGCTTAATTTCCATCTTTCTGTTAAGTCTATTTAATAATGTCTCATCTTCTGAATCCATATCATAATCTGGTTGCTCGTTGTCTAGGTTAAAAGCTAGAAAAAAAAGAGAATAATTCTTCAAACTGAGTTGAAATTATGAAGTTATACACACAAAAATTAGTTTCAGAGACTGTACAAGGGCAGGTATATTGCTTTACACATGACTTAAAGTTTGAAAGAATAAAAACATAAACTGAGAAACTATCTTTTAAAGTCCCTACATATATGACAAAATATAAAATAGTAGTTGTAATAGAGATGAACATGCCAGTGTAATAACATTAGAACTATGGAAGAACATTAAAAAATCTATAATTAAGCTTAGGATTCAGCATATAATATAAATCGTTGAAAATAAAATGTAAATAAAAACATTTTTTAATGGCGTTAGAATGGCAGGCTAGTTACAAAACAAATTAAGGCTAATTCCTACTCTTATTGTAAAGCTAATAAATTCAGATACACTAAAATAGAAGAAGAAATTGCAGGATATATGGACAATTTTAAATTCAAACACTAAAAACTAATTTTAAATATTGACTATATAAAATTTTATAACAATAAGTCAATATACAAAGAACTAAGGAGAAAAGTAACACATAAAGAGCCACTTTTCTTATGGTTTCTCTGAAATGTAAGAAAATATACTTAATACCTTAAAAAAAAACTAGCAAAGAATTTTTAGTGGAGAATAAATAGCAATGGACTTTTAAACATGCACATTAGGCAGACACAGACACAATATTTTTCACACATCAGCTAGACTAAGATATAAAAGTTGATATTAAGCTATTTGAGAATGTGAGGAGAAAATTGTAAGCTGGTATTTATCCATTAAAATACATGATCTCTGACTTGGTAATTCCAATTAACTTTTAAATTTACATAGAAAAATACATACAGGATTGGTTGTGATTCCATGAGAAGTAAAAAAATGCAAAATAAGCAGTCCATAGAGGAAAAGAGAAATGATGGTGCACACGTGCTCAGAACGTCATCCAAAGCCAGGGTGGCAACAGGCTGTGAGCACTCAGGATGGGGGTGAAGCTGAAAGAACGTGAGGCAGAGGGCCAAGGTGTAGAAGGGACATGCATGGGTAGACGTACTTATGTTTTTTAAGTGCAGAGTATTTGGAAGAAAAAAAAATTGCTGATAACTCTCTATGTCTGCTCAAGAGGGGCTATCAGGATAGTAGTTCAAGGATGGAAAAGGGAATACCAATTTTTCTCTCTGATACGTGTTGTTGGACATTTTAAAATATCGTGTCTTTACTGAAAAAAGCTAAAGTGCACAAATATTCATAGAAAAATATGTGGTGAGAGTTTAGAACAAAGCAGTAAGAAAAGCAGCCACCAGTGTGCTGGTTATTTAATGCTGCCTGCATATGAAGACAGACCCACTGTAACTACAGGCCATATCTGTGCCATTCGAAGACTTAAACATGACGTTCTTAAAGGTAGTTCCCAACAGTGACAATAGAAACAGAGGTGTATGCTTATTAACTTTAATAAAACCAGTCACTACAGATAAGATTTGAACTCCAATTCATTCTTTAAAGTGTTTTACCACTAAAAACCAAAAATAAAAATAAAAATAAATGTTAGCCAATACTTATATACTTTTATACCAATTACTATGGGCCAGGCAATGGCCAATGTGTTTTATGCCTACTAAATCAACTGCCTCAGCCTCCCTATGTAGTAGATATTTTACATCCCAATGAGTCTCAGATTCTGAAATTTTACAGTTAATGTATTTAACTTGTACTACACATTCTACACAATGAAGTTAGAGAGTCAGGAGTTCTAGCTATTGGTGAACTTATACTATTCTGTAATTATGATTGATTTAAAAATATACTTGAAATTTAAAATTTAGTCTTTTATAATTATTTTTAATTACATGACTATTCTTCACAAGAATGCCTTCAAAAAGTCAATCCAATTCATATCAAACTCAGTGAGAGACATTTAAATCCTACAAACTATGCAGATTACTAAACACTCTTCTTTCTTCCATAAAGAAAATGCTATTTGCAGCTGCACACAGTGAACACCTTTAGTGTGCAGACTAACAACAGTTAACCAGGTAGCTTGATACAAGCAGAAGCTATTTTAAAGAAAGACTTTCCTAAGTGCTAAGGAGCTTAACCCAATATGCTTCTTTCCACAGTAAACAGAAATTCCCCAAAGTCCAAGGGCAAGGCTATATATAAAATTTGCATGACCATCTTGTACACACCTACCTAATCTTACTCACCTCTTGTTCCTCCACCTCCTATCTGCTCTATCTTCTTATTCTATTCTGACAAAAGCCAGCACCCCCACTTGTGAGGCAGGGGAAAGGACAAGAAAAGCTGGGAAATAGTTTAGAAAATTAATGATGAGAATTGACAGGAGATCTGACAATGTGCTAAATCAGAGTTAGGGCAAAGACTAGCTTAAACTAGCACTCCAATTATGCTAGCACTCTCATTTTCTCTTTTACTCGAAAACTACAAGCATCATTAGAGACTTAGACTTTCTGCTGTTTCCAAACCAGGTACAGGTGTTTTAGCATTCTGTTTACCCCATACATGGGTTCTTTATGTTATCAGATAAAAAGGCAGATGCTCTTGTAAAAGTTGTCACTGCTTTCATCATACTTATATATCTCTACATAGTACTTGGGGAAAACGAGAACTCAATGCTGTTGGCTAAAACAGCATTTGTTAAATGTGGTACAAGAGACTCTTTTAAGCTATAAGCAGAATTTTTAAATTTATTGGTAACTCAGTTTTTGAAACCCAGAAAACATCTTTCCTTGCTGTATAACAAATAATATAAACAATGGGTTAGTGTTGCAGGCCAGTCAACCAAACAAAAAAAGTAAAACACCCCCTATATACAAGAAAATGAGAGGGAGAGGGGAGATGGGAAGAGCTGGAAATGTTTTTATACCCAAGGCTCAGGGAACATCGAGGAAGATGGGGCAGAAAGATTTTGAAGGCCAGAAGAACAGGGAGCTTGCTGAGACTGTGTCTCCTAGTAATGTTAGAAGCTACACCCATAAAGTCTCATCAACATGATTGCCCAACAAGGACAACAACAGACTTGTCAACACGGATGGGGAAAGTCCACAAAGCCTAAGCCTACAGGCAACTAAGGAATACTGGGCAAAGGAGAAACAGTCATCCCCAGGGAAGAACACATCAATTAGTTGTCCAGTGTCAAATGGTCAGCCCTGAATATATATACATACAAGTAACATAATATGGACCAAACATGTTATATTTAGGAATACCTATGTATATGCACATGCATATAGATTTTAATAATAACTAGTGAAAAAAGAGACCATGAATTTGAAGCAGAGTGGGGAGGGAATATGGGAGAGCTTGGAGGGAGGAAAGAAATGTTATAATTATATCATAATCTCAAAAAATGAAATATAAAAAGGCATTGACAAGGTTAATACGGGCATATATCTCCCTGCATGTAAATGTCTTGTGGTAAAAGTGTATCAGCAATGAAACAACCAAGAAACCTAAGAGGATTTAAAGATGTGCATAATCATGCTGTGAAAAAAAAATGAAGTGGGAAAGAAGGCAGAAAATTCCCTTCAGTGTCCACCAAGAAAGTCTGGTTACTCTCTGTAAGAAGAGCAACAGCTGCTGCATGGGAAAGAAACTTGTATAGTTCGTTGACAGAACATATAAATTATTTTCAAGTTGACTGGTTATAGCTTAAGGAATATATGCTTATTAGTTTAACTAGGAGTACCTTTCAAAGTCAGTTAGCATTTGGCCATATTCATATTCAAATATCTAACAAGCACAGCAGCCTAATGGAATGAAAACACATATAACCAGGAAGATCAGGTTTCCAATAGCTGAAATATGGCAAGATGTTTTCAGATTGAAGTAGCTAACTGAGCATGGTATAAAACGAGTGGTATCCAATTCAGTGGAGCACGTAATAATGAGGCAGTTCACTTCACACTATCATTATTGATATGACTGCTAACTACTATATCATGCTCATTAAATGTTGTATGATTCAGGGAAACATTTATTCTCTTCCTCTATCTTTTCTCTCAAATCTCCAGGAGGGAAAGGTATAGGAATGGTAATACTAGCTCATTTTTGTTCTCCCCCTTCACAGTTTCCCAACTGTTGGAGCTGGGAGAACTTAATTGGGTGTACATTCTCTCATGTCCTTCTTCCTTTCTTCCTTTTTTCCTTCCTTCCTCCCTCCCTCCCTCCCTTCCAGGCATCCACTGAATGGTAAGCACAAGAGGCCAAAACTCCTACAGCTGAAGACCTGATGTCACTGGCCCTGTAATGAGTATACAATAAGTGTTTCTAATGACATCTTATTAGAAAGTCCTTTAAGACACATATTTTTCCTCACCTTCTAATACGACTTTAAGTACTATTAAAATTATGCCTGTTTCTCAGTTTTAAAGTAGAAAAGGGAAAGGAATGGCACTTTGCTCAATAGTATCTTAAAACAGTCAATATTTTCTGCTATTCTTTTTTATTTGTTGATGTCAAAACATTCTATTTTCTCTAATTTGGTCTCCACCTCATGGCCTTTAGGTAATACAACCGACTGCACAGTTTTACTTAAACTCTTCTTTCTATTTACACTAAGAGTGCAGCACCACGTGTAGCATACATATTCTCTGACATATTGAACATGCCAATCAGAGTGTTTAAAAATCAAGACTTTACAAATAACAAGCCCATACTGATCACTTCTCTACTTATTTATGAATTTGGAACTCTTTACATAAGTCATCTCTGTATTTATAGATGTCTACCTTGCCCTGAACCCTTACCCAGTTCTGTCTGATACCCTTCCATAGGTAACTATACCACAGATGAGCTACTCACTCACTCAGCCAGAGTTTAAATATATGTGGCAGATTTCCTCCAACAAAAACATGAAGTTAAATAAGGCAGAATGATCATGAGGCTTGTCTCAAAATTCCATTCTCAAGTAAGTCATTAGAGCTGATAAGAATGGCGTTAAAGTTAACAATAAATATTTCAGGATTATAGAGAACCTGAATTAGCAGGTAAGAGAACATTGAAATGTTCAGTAAGGATCAGTCCCCTTCCTCCTCTGTATCTAGGAGTTAGCTAAAATCAAGTTACCTTCATAGGGGATGAGTGTGTGTCTGAAAACAAGAAGATTGGCTGGAAATCTTTATATAGATAAGTAGACTTTGTTCTCCTTCGGGGTAGCTAGAGAAATCCTTTCCTCTCACATATCAACCTGAAAGTTGATTTATAAAGGCTTCTTCAGAAAACTGTGGACTACACAAGGATGACCCCAGCTAAGACTCCTAGCAATGGTGGAAAGGGTGCCTGAACTGGCTGCCCCTGTAATAAGATTGGGGACTACCCTAATTGTTATCATAGAACCTTCCTCCAGTAACTGATGGAAGCAGATGCAAAGATCCATAGACAAGCACTGCGCCTAGCTCTGGGAGTCAAGTTGAAGACAGGAAGAAAGGATTATATGAGTGCTCGCTGGGGGTGGGGTGGGGGGTTGGGGGTGGGGTAGGGGGCATGTTGGTTGGTTGGTTAATACCATGAGGGGGAAAGCCACAGAGAAAGCTGACCCCAGCTCATGAGCTCATGGAGTCTAGACCGACAGCTAGGGAGCCTGCATGGGACCTACCTAGGCCTTCTGCATGTGGGTGACAGTTGTGGAGCTTGGTCTGTTTGTGGCCCCTAGCAGTGGGACCAAGACCTGTTCCTGGCATATGAGCTGGCTTTGGGAACCTTTTGGGATGCCTCGCTCAGCCCTGATGCAGGGGTGAGGAGCTTGATCCTGCCTCAACTTGGTATGCCATGCTTTGTTGACCCCCATGGGAGATCTTACCTGTTCTGAGGAGTGGATAGGGGAGGGGGTAGGAAAGAGGTGGGAGTAGAGAACGGGAGGAAAGGAGAGGGGGGAAACTGTGGTTGGTATGTATAATAAAATGTAAATTTAAAAAAAGAAAAAAGAAAACTGTGAACTACAACACTAGTGTATCAAAGGCAAGCTGAGGTGCCATACTAGTGGAGGTAAACACAAGGAACTATCTATCCTACCACAGCCACTCCACTCCTCCCACTCCACCCTTCAAGTCAGCCACTCAGGAATAAAGCCAAATCATCCTTCTCTGGGGAGCTGACAGATTAAAAATACCATCAGTTATATGATCTTATTCAAATATCAATGGATAATTGAGTAGTTCAGTTTTTTAAGTAAAAAACGAACAGCAGGAATGATTTCAGAGTGAGCAGACAGTGCAAGAAGAAAAACAATATATCCTGAAAATTATTAATGAAACAATAAAACAGGAACAAAATGCTACAGAAAAAGAAGCACATTTATAACAACAAATTTCAAATTTGTAGAAAAGCTGCAATTCATACGTATACATGATTTGTTAACAGCAACATTGAAAGTTAAAGGAAACCATGTTCAAAATTCTGATGGATGGCGGTTTCCAAACTAGAACTTAATTTCAGATACAGAAGGCCTGAAACAAAGTCCACCTGTTATGTACACTTAGGAAGCTGCAGGAAGATATGTCCACTTAAAAGGAAGAAAACAGGACCTCCAAGAACTGGAAACAAACACATGAAAGAAGCAAGAGAACCCCAGGATGATGAATGATAAGCATGCACCAAGCCTAACAGCAGCTAGTCCAGAATACTGCAGCCAAACGAATAGCTCCAGAAAGAAGGGTCCACAGGAGAAATGACAGACTCTGGCACTCTTGGAGAATACTGGGAAAGCTATCCTCCTGCCGAAGAGTTTGTGACAAATATAAGCCATAAAAATTGTCGTAGTCAGGGTTTCTATTGCTGCGATAAAACACCATGACCAAGAGCAATATGAGGAGGAAAGCATTTATTTTAGCTTACAGTTTATAGTCTATCACTGAGCGAGGTTAGGGAAGGAACTCAAGGCAGAGGCTAATGAAAAGGCCATGGAGAAACACTGCTTACTGGCTTACTCCCCATGGCTTACTCAGCCTGCTTTCTTATACAAGCCAGAACCACATGTTCACAGGTGGCACTGCCACATGTTCACAGGTGGCACCACTGCAAGTGGGCTGGGCCCTCCCACATCAACCACTAGTAAGAAAATGCACTACAGGCTTGTCCACGGGCCTATCTGATGGGGTCATTTTCTAAACTAAGGTTCCATCTTCCCAAATGACTCTAGCTCGAGTCAAGTTTATATAAAACTATTCAGCACAGTAATAGACACGAAGAGAGGGAGACCATTTCCTTTGAAAATACAACTTAATCAAGAAACATGAAATTATTGCTGATCACCAGTATCAGCTGATAACATCTGCTTAACATACAATGAATACTGATTTAATAGTAAAACCACAGTCAAAAAAGTGTCCTGAGACATGAAAAAACTGAATTCTGATCTTAAGTAGTATGAAATGAGGTGATAACATTTTTAAAGCAGTTAAAAGATAGTAGTATCATTATTTAGAATTGGAAGACAAACACTGAAAGAAAAAAGTATGTTTTGGTACCTTTTCCTATTCTATAATAAAATACTGTGACAAAAGCAATTTAAGGGAGGAAAGGTTTTTCTGGTTCACAATTCCAAGTTACATCACAGTAGGGAAGTCAGAGGCAGGAGCTGAGAGAACTGGTCATATCACATCCATAGTTAAGAGCAGACAGCAATGGGAATGAGGCATGCATGCTAGTACTCAGCTAGCTTTCTCCGCCCTCCCACAACCCAGGATCCTCTGCCAAAGGAAAGATGCCACCCACAGTGGGCAGGCCTAACAAACATACCCCCAAGACATCCTAATCTAGACAATTCCTCTTTGAGACTCCCTTTCCTGGACATTCAAAATTCTGTTAAATTAACCATAACATGCTAAGATTAAAGGTAGCTGCTTCACTAGAGATTGACTTTCTAAGATGTTTCTATTACATACATTATGCATGATCATGGGTTTCATAACACCGTCACACATCTAATGTACTGCCCTCGCACCCCGAACTCTTCCTGTCGCATTCTCCTACCATTATCCCCAGCCCTCTTTTCTTTCCAACAAGGCCCACTTTTACTTTGTGTCCAGGTGTGTGGTTCTATGAGTTGTATTAAAGCTATTTCTAGGAGCACGTGTTATGATTTGTCTACAGGCACGTGGAGTATCTTACCAATGCTTTTTCCATAAACCTGCCTCATCAACCTTAACTGCATATAAATCCTTAGAAAGGAGTGGGGCCCCAAGAGGTTCTCCCCTTTCATGACAGGGGCTGACAGGCCTATCTTGGGTAGATTTTGTACAGGTAATCGCAGTTGCTGTGAGTTCAGGAGTAGAACAGTCATGTTGTACCTGGAGGTCCATGTCTTACACCAGACTGACTTATGTAAGAAAAAAAATTAATCAAGCCTAATAATATATGTATTGCTTTTATTTTTTAAAATAAAGTTAAAGTAAACCCTAAAAGAACAAATCAGACATAATATTTAATGATGAGACCAAAGATGCAACTTACAATATGGATCATGGAAGACCCAGCTTTGAAGCAGTAAGTAGGAGGAGGAGGAAAAAAGTATAAAGAATTCTAGTTCCAGTTCATAAGCATTAAAAATCCATTCAATAACTCCATCTTGATTTCTGTTTTCTTTACTTAAATAATCACTAGCCTTGAGAAAATTACCCTTATAAAGTATTTTAGCCACTTCAAAAACCTGAGCTTTTTTTCTAGCTCCAAAGGTCTTGCTTGGTAAGGCTGGAGGGCAGAAGTTATTTACTTCTTTATAGCTTAAATATTTCTAGTTTATTTTAAGTACCTAATCAAATCCTAATTCACTAATATAATACTAAAAATTACAATTATTGTTTACTACTGATGCTTTTCTTTAGTTCTCAATGTGCATTTGTACATATATATTTCCTAATCCACAAATCCAGGAAACTATTTTTAATTTCATTTGTATATACTGACACTAAGTTCCGGAAGTGTTTTATTCAGTGTGTGTCAAATCACACAGAATTTCAGCACCCAAGCTGGCTGGATTCTGAGAAAAAGATACTTTAGATTCCCTCTATTCTCTACTGCCTGGAAGATGTGCATTCATTAGTACCTCCCTCCAGTCTATGTTTTATAATGTCTTTTATTATTCAGGAACTTAAATTTTAGTAGTCTCTGCCTTTATAGTTTGTGTACTTTGCCTTAAGAATTATCTTTGGGGCAAGGGAAATAGCTCAGTCAGTGAAGTGCTTGCCATTTGAGCATTAGGACCTCCTACTTGAGCGCCCTCTCTTGCACTCATATAAACAACCAGGTATTGGCAGTCCCTACAAGCTGAGCAGCATGTGGTTGGCTGGGTTTGTCTGCCTTTCTAAGGTCCTAACAGAAGTTGGAAATATCAACTGTTTTTTCTATTTCTTTCTTTCCTACACCAGCCCGAATCTAAGTATGCTATTTTTGGGAGGTGGGGGTGGCAGTACTCTAGGACTTCCTCACTCTTTTCCTAAAGCTCTTCTCCCCACCATGTAGCTGCTTGTGGCTATGTGCCTGATATCCACGTCAGCTTCAAGGGCACGGCCTTCCCTCTGCTTCTCCTCCAGGGAGCTGCTGAGATTTCAGCTTGCCGGCCCCATTTGTTTTGGTTATTGTTTTTCTTTTAAACTCCAATAAAACTGTCCTTGAGCTTAAAAAACAAAATGACAACAAAAAATCAAAATAGGTATGGTAACGTGCTTACAATCTCAGTGCTGAGGATGAAGAAGTGGTGGATTGCTCATGCTTGCTAGCCAGCTAGCTTAGCCTAACTGGGGCCTCAGAAGCCAATGAGAAACCCCATCTCACTGGAGGATGAGTGCCGAGGCTTCTACATGCAGACACATCACACACACAAACATGCACATATATAGTCTTCACTTTTAAATCATAAAGATAACTTTACATAATCGCTTCTAAAACTGTTAGTTTTCCTGTATTTATTCTTTACTTTTGTAATTTACCATATGGAAAATTAACTGACCTAGTACTACCTACCAAATACGTCCACACTTTCCCAACGATCTCCAATGCCTATTGAATCTTTGTGAAGGTTAATATTGTCAACTTGACAGAGTAGCGTCAATGATGAGACAGCAAGCCTCTGGTCATGGTTGTGAAGGAGTATTTAGATTAAGTTAACAGAGGTAAGGACTCAACCTAAACATGGGTAGCATCATTCTATAGGCTGGGGCAACGGATGCAGTAAAACAGCTCAACACCAGCATGCATTACTCTTTGCTTCCTGACTGTAGATGGGATGTGACCAGTGGCCACCTGCCCTTGTTGTCTCTAACATCTGATGTCATTTCTAGTTTCATGATGGACTGTCTTTCCTCAAACTGTGGGCCAAAATCAGCCCTCTTTCCTTCTGTTGCCTTTGTCAGGTTTTTGTCACAGCAATAAGTAACCAGACACTCTAACATCAAAGTCCCACTCATGTGGGAGTCTTCCCGAAATTTCTGAATGCAAGATAATATCCTAAACCATGATTTTAGGAGGGGGTTAATTTACAAGAAGAAATAGCATGGTGGTAGGAGCAGGTGGTAGAGAAATACAGGGTAACATTTAGTTTTCTTTGAATATAGCCTGTATTACTACTTTTAGAGCTATTTAAATATTTTGTATAATAACAAAATAAAATCATGGAAACTTCTCTAAACTAAAAAATTTAGTAGAAGAAGTAAATAAAAGAATCTTTAAGACTTAAAAAACCCAAATAAACAAACAACAAAAAACTTTGAAACTATTTCCAGAATTTATATTGTTGGTGGAAGTGCTGGTATTATTTACTCTGACACTATTATAGTGTCACAGGAAATCAAATATAGGGATTACACAGATGTCCAACAGAAGTGACTGAGACACAGAAGACAGCTGTAAGGATATAAGGCTATTAGTCTTATTGCATTGTGATGGTGCCTAAGGACTACAATATGCTAGGCAAGTACTCTACCACTAAGATAGATACTTACCCCAATCTTGTAATCTTGAGTTAGAGTAAGTTACAGTAGTTTGTGTACATGTACACACTCATACCTTTTTTGGGGTGGGTGTGTGCAGGGACAGGGGATAGTCTCATTATCTAGCACCGGCTGACCTTGGGTGTTTTTCAGACACTAGGTTCACTAGCAACCTGAGAGAGAATGGCGTGGTGGTGACAACTGTAAAGTACTTCCCTTTCAAACATGAGCACTCAAGTTGAACCCACATAAAAAACAACAGACATAGCAGCATGTGCCTGTGAAGCCAGGATTTCTAGCGTTCACTGGCTAGCCAGTCTAGCCCAATTGGTGAGCTCTAGCCCAAGAGAGGACCCTCTCTCAAAGGAGGCGGACAGACTTCCTGAGAATGATATCCGAGGTTGTCCTCAGGCCTCTACATGAACATGTATATTTTAGCTAGAATACTTCTACAGGGAAACTCTGTCTATCTCAATTAGCTATCTATCTTGAAAATAAGTCAGGGTCAAAGCTTGGTTCCTGGTTACAGGAATTTAAAGAGACTACCAATGTGCAAATTTTCTGATCCGAATTTGAAACAAAAGAATCTAAATTTTTATATCCTTAAATAAGTCAATTTGTGAGGCAAAAATGGAAAGAAGTCAATTGTTTACAATATAAAGAAATAAGAGATCAATCACGTAATCATAGCGCAATGACTAAGTATTTGATAACATTGAGATGTGTGATAAAAATGACTGTGAAAGTTTTGCTCACAGTATTGTGACAGGCCTTTGATATTCCAAAATGAAATAACATTGAGGTGGCTACAAGACACTGGGGAAAGTGATGTATGAGCATAGAGGAACAATACTAGCCAGCTGAGCAGACCCAATTCATTACTATTTCATTTACTTTTGTATATGATGAAAATCATCCATAGTGAAAGGTTTAAAATATAGAAAGAATGAAGCCAGGCAGTGGTAGCTCATGCCTTTAATTCCAACACCTGGGAGGCAGAGGCTGGCAGATCTCTGCGAGTTTGAGGCCAGCCTCGACTACACAGAGAAACACTGTTTCACAAACAAAGTTCTAGACTCCAAGGACATCTTTATTCTTATTTTATTATTATCATTCTCTCTTTCTCTATGTATGTGCCATAGTGCATGTGTAGAGATCAGAGGACTTTATCCAATAAATATTAAGTTTACAAAGATTGTAAAGTCTGAAAATAACTAGTATTGACAAAAATAGAGAACAGAATTCTCATACACAAATGGGGAGAATACAAAACTGGTACAGGCAGTTTGGATAGCAGTTCTACCATGTCTAGAGTAAAGCTAAACATGGGCTTTGTAAAAGACCCAGGAACTCCAATTTTAGACCTGTGTATCCAAAGAAGTATTCATAAATGAGGGCAAAGGGGCATGTGTATACACTCTTTATCACTATCCATGAAAGCAAAAGAGTTAGAGAAAATAACCCAAATGTTCATTATTAGTAAGGGATAAACTGAGATAAATTTACAAAAATAATAGTTATGGGTTCAACTTCCCCACCACATACATGCACATACATGGCATAGTTACAAAATTAAACTTCTGTTCACGTAAACTCACTGACAGCCAGCAAGATGACTCATTCAGTAAAAGTGCCTGCTGCACAAGCCTGACAGTGTGAGATCGATTCCTGGAACCCATGTACAAGTGGGAGGAGAGAACTGACCCAAACAGCTGTCTTCTGACCTCCATATTTGGTTTCTGACAGTTGTTATTAGTATAGTATAACATACTATATTATAGTCCCTCTGAATAGTCATTTTTAAGATAATTAAAATTTTAAAACTCAACACTAATGTTCATAGCAAATTTATTCACAATAGCCAAAAATGTCTTCCAGTGGTAAAGCAGCAGCAAACAAGTGGAGCGATGGACTCACAGTCAACACAGTTATGACAGTCCATAAGGTCAAATTACTGATCCACACAGTAACTTGGAAAACTGCAGTGGGATTAGGCCAAGTTTGAAAAATGTCAATTGTAAAGTTACACTGTGTATATTCCATTTACATAACATTCTTGAAATGACAAAATGATATAGCTGGATAGGAGAGTGACAGCTACAAAATAAAACCAATAAATTTATCAGGTGGTGGTAGTGCACACCCTTAATATCAGCAGCACTCAGAAGGCAGAGGCAGGAGGATCTCTGTGAGTTTGAAGCCAACCCGGTCTACAGAGTGAGTTCCAGGACAGCCACAGCTACACAGATAAACCCTGTCTTGAAAAACCAAGCACTGAGCAAGCAATCAAGAAATACAGATGGCTTCTATGACCTAACTCTACTCCATTAGACATAAAGACTATTGTCTAATTTAGGAGAAGTGAAGTAAAGTACAATGTTACAGCTCATTTTAGTAGTGATGTAAATAATAAGAAGTATACAGAAATAATGGTTTTTAGTTTAAATATGGTTAGTCTCAGAAACAGCAGGAAATAATACTCTACTGCAAAAATAATGCCCTTTTCTGCCTTTATGCTGGCAAAGATACCTCCTGTATCAACCACTGAATGTATTTGTCTGGCTTCTTAAAACTAGTTTGTACACAACATGCTCCTGATTCATGAAACTTCAAGTTACAGAAGCTTCACACATACAAGAAGGGAAGGCATTTATCTAGTATGGCTATATTTACAGATATTTTATTATTATTCCGTAACAATTGTAATTGAAAGAAAAAAACCATAGTAATGAATGGGTAATGTTAAGTAATGATCAGTGATGACACGGAGTGTTTCTTATCCTGTATGCCTTATTTTTTCTGGGAGAGGTGATTCTAAATCACCAATAGTACATAATTATTTCTTTAACTAAAGCATAGTAGAACAAGGAACAATGGCCCCCAGCTAGTTTAGATAAAACTGTGAAAATATAATATTACATTTTGAAAGAGCAATTTGAAAATAGTATTAATAAAAATAGTAAGTGGTAGAGTGTCATCAAGAAAACTGAAAATACTATATTAAATGGCCAAGTAAGCCACTCAGAGTGGCTTACTACTTCAAAGACACTAAAATGCATGCATCCACACAAAATAATAAAACTGGAACCGTGTCTTGTGGAAGCTGAGACAAGCAGACTATAAAAGATTGCTGTACTGGGTGGGGCTCAGGAACAAACTGCAACCTGATGTGAGCTTAGGGATGTACAAGACTAGAGGGGAACAACCTTACTCACAAGCTTTTGTTGTTGTTTGTTCCCTTGTTGAAAGGGCTTATAAATGAAGCAGACTGGGGGCTGGAGAGGAGGCTCAGCAGTTAAAAGCACTGGCTGCTCTTCCAGAGGATCCGGGTTCAGTTCCCAGCTCCCACATGGTGGCTTACAGTCATTCTTAACCTCCAGTTTCAGGGGAACAAACAATCTCTTCTGGCCTCTTTGGGTACTGCATGCACATGGTGCACAGACAATAAAAATAAATAAATCTTTTAAAAAAATGAAGCCAACTACCATCTTTGCCCCACCTCACTCAAGATTTTAATTATTTTCCTACAATTCCAGCTATCCCAGTGGAGAAAAGTCATGGGAGATTTGGGATAACTTCCACACATTATCAAGACCATTTTACCTTTCATCAACTGTTATCATGTTACTTAGTATTTCAGAAAAACGTGCAGTATCAGAGAATGCATAAAAAAAAACAGCATTACTGAAGTCAAATGGTTAATTTTATCTGAGTCCTCATCAAATTTTTAAGATTTTACGTAGGCTGGACAGAGAGTGGTTAAGAGCACCTGATGCTCTTGCAGAGGGCCCAGGTTTGATTCCCAGCACCCACATGATGGCTTATAGCCCTCTGTAATCCCAACTCTCATTCTAGGAGATCCAAAAGACACATACTTGATACACATACTTGCACGTAGGTCAAAATATTCCTACACATAAAGTAAAATAAATAAATCTAAAATAAACTTTTAAAAGATTTTAAATGATACAAATTCTAAGCAGCACACTTTGTAAATGAGATGCCATTCATAAATCTCACAATCAGAAATAAAAAATGAGAGAACTGCATATAATCAGAGGTAAAAATTGACATTTATATAACGTGTGTGTATACACACACACACACACACACACACACACACACACACACACACACACGACTATATATCCAACTTTGCTACAATGAGTATTTTTTATACTTTTATTACAGTAAATACATAAGCTCGTCCGTCTATCTATAAATCCTCTGTTTTATAACCACGGTCACTCGTCTCTGTACAGCTGAGTGGAGTAAGCACATACACTGCTGTGCATCCACCTCCAGAAGCACCTAGCAAGTTCCAGGCCTCTCCCTCTCCCCTTTCTTGTAATGCTGCAGAAACTTGAAGACATTACTATTGCAGAGAGCTGATGGAACAGAGGCAAAGGGCTTCTTCCCAGGCTGTTGAGGATCACTGATTTCTATGTAAAAACATACCTGGACAGGAAATCTTGTGATTATCAGGGTTTTCTTGACAAATACACCTAGTGGTTACTGGGCTTAGAAGAAAATGTTAAACTATATCCTTTGAATTACTTTGACCATATCTAATTTAGGTTTCTCTGTAAGTCACCGTACACTTGGGGTTATTCACAGTAAAGAAGTTACCTTGGGAAACTTCCTTCTGAGCTTGATTTGTCTACCCATAAACTTTAACCTCTACTGGGTACTGAATACTACTGAAAAAGCATCATTTATTTTTCCTTCCTAAGGAGTCAAAATGAATGAATGAATGAATGAATGAATGAATGAATGAGAAACAGCCCCTCCTGTTTTCCTTTCCTAGGAAGTCTCAGGCAGGAGAGCTGCAACAAAAAAGGCAGGTACCAGTGACCAGAGAACACACTGCCAATACTCACAAGCAAACCTACCAAGACCGACAGAGAAAAAAACATCACATTTATAATAAAGGAAACAGATGATCAAAACAAATACATTTATGTAACACAAACCTCATACACCAAGATAGCCAGAAGACACACCAAAAGGGGGTGGTGAAACATCACATTTGTTAACAGCTTCAACAAAGTTGTCAGGAGGAATGCCCAAAACCATCTCGGTATGTTTATTCAGAAAAGTGTAACTATACATTTGTCAATACATACTAGTCATCTGTACAAATATTCCTTTTTTCAAACCCAAAGACCAAGAATGGGTTTTGTATTTCATCTTACTACCCAACACAGAGAGAAGTAACTACTGTGTAAATTGGGTAAAGCTCTTTTTTAGAAATGGGGGTCCATGATGGGAGAAGGTTAAAAACCCTTAAAAATGAATAGTTCCTACAGACCAGAGCCCAGATGTTCATGTTTGCTGGAAAAACACTAGGTGTGTAGAAAAACTATGCAATTAACTATGGTTGCTCATGTAATATGTAATAAAGGAAAAAAATCAGTCTTAAAATTTCGATTGCTGTGCTTACTCATTCATGGAATCCAGTTTGAATGAACTTTATTTTTTATTCTCTTCTCCCTACCAACATTTTCTAGAGACATGACAAGAGTATGCCATCCCAAAATATCCCACATTGACCCCCAAATTATTCCCAGATAAGGACATTTGGAAAACAGCAGACCCAAGAAGAGCATGACAACCTTCTTTTCTTTCCCAAAGCAATCAAAGCTCTCAGGTGAAGACACCCCCCTAGCCAGGAGATGGAGAGCAAGATGGCCAAGAGTAATGGCTGCAAATAGACTGTTATTTGCCTTTAGTTTCCTCATATATTTAATTACTTTTCTGGAACTGCTACTCTATAATCAACATAGTACACCAGTACCTGGATCCATCTACTTTTTCTGGTCTTCATTTACCTATGAGGTTCTCCCCAACCCATGCAGCTGAAATAATCTTAATGCTTTTCTCCTAATAGTGTGTTTATGTGGATTTAATCCCCAGTCCCAGCCAGAGCTCTACAGAGAGCCAAGTTTCACTATAAAACTCCTGCTGAGGTCGTATTTTCAAAAGAGCAAGGAAGTTAAATGAAGACAGACATAGAAGTTTATGTGTTAACACAGCAAAGTTATATAATTTAGAGTTGAAACACTGCATCTTATAGCTCAGACAATGGTCAAGAACCCTGGTGAGCTGAGCACAGGCCTCAGGGTCATGATATAAAGACTAGTACTTTAATTATTCACAAAGGCTAAATCACACCCTTCTAGTCTTACCAGAAGTAATGAAAAAGTCTTTGGATCATCAAAAAGCAATAAAGACATCAATATGTCAAAAGATAGCTTTTGTTTGACTCTGAAGTTAAATATTTAAGCTTACAAATTATATTTAGTAACCAAAGACAATAAAAAGAGATTAACATGGGCTGGTGAGATGGCTCTGAAGATCCAAGTGCATGCCTTACAAGTCTGATAACTTGAGTTAGAGTCCTGGAGCCATTTAAAGGTGGAAAGAGAGAAATGACTCCACAAGTTTTCCTCTGACCTCCACACATGCGTGCTACACTTCCAACATTACCTATGAATTATAATAGTTTAAAAATGTATTAGTCACCTCCATCTGTTTCCTAAATGCTACCTATGGAAACTACTTAAAAAAAACCCTCTGACTTTAGGAACAAAGTAAGACAGAAACACCAGTACATCTTGTCCGGAAGGCTCATCTCTGGGCACTAATAATAGCGCTTTCTAAGACAAGCATGTATTTAAAAGACTCACCAGGCTGAGTTTCCTGTCCAATTCTCCATTCTTTCTGATAACTTTTCAAAGCCATTATTACTTCAATTTATCTAATAATAGTTAACATTGACTCCTTAAGTACAACATGTATGACAGGCTCCCCTTAGAAATAAGCAATATACCAATACTACACAACACAGAGAAAGTAAATGAAAAGGCATTCTAGAAAGAGCAAAAGGAACAAGGATAGGAATGTAGAAGGGACATATTTAACTACAAAATATAAACTACCGAACATGAGACTGGGCAAGTGGCTATGTGACCCAAATCTACCTTCCAAGTAAAACAAGTATCCAGGACTACATAGCCAAAGCAACTGTATGAACCTAGATGAGACACACACTTGAAAAGCAGAACTGAGATGCTGTATAAGTTTAGCATCAATAAATGTTCTCTCTCTCTCTCTCTCTCTCTATATATATATATATATATATATATATATATATATATCCAAATCTCAGTTAAGTGGAATAAACAGTACCGTCCTAAGATCCCACACAAGTCCTCCTTGACATGGTTATTAACACATGAAGCTAGTGTTTCTCAAACTTCACCATTCACCAGAAATCACATGGAGGACTTGTTCATTTTGGGATTGATAACTTATTTGCAATCCAGTAGGTCTAGAGTGGGGTTTATAAGTCTGTATTTCTAATTCTCAAGTGATACTGGACTATGTACTGAGAACCATAACTCTAGTGTTCTCCAAAACATCAGAATTTTTTTGTGCCTATGTAAAATACACCGAATTACAAGAATCTGTAAATATTTCAGGTCTTCAGGGTTAAAATAACCTTTTAAAGCAGCTACTGAAAGCGAAGAAAAGCGCCTCTGTTTGGAGCTATCCGAGGTTCTGATTCAACACACAAGACTGGCTGAGAACCATCAACTGAGTCTGAATGCTAGTAACCAGGACTTTTAACAGTGATTCTCCCAGATTTCTTAGAATTCTAAGACTTAACCAGAGGTGGTGTTCATACGTCTCATCTCCAACTTACATAGGAAGTGAACCACAGTCAAGTTTAAAGCTACTTCTACAATGTTGTGTAGTGAAATCCAACCAAACCACTTATAATTTGATTCTTAAAAAGCTCCACAATCAGGATTATTCTTGATCTTTTTGATCAACCTATAACTATAACTACCTATATGTCTCTCCCACTTCAAAAAGTTCATTTTATATAAATAATAAATATCATTGCCCCAAATTAATGGCAATTACAAGAAGTATGAGTAATGGAGGGGAAACTGCAGTTGGTATGTAAAATAAATGAAAAAATTTAATAAAAAAAGAAAAGAACTATATGCAATGAGAATAAGCACATTGTTGTCTTTAATTCTTAATTTAAGTGGGGACTTTTATCATTACATAGCAGACACAGGACAGCCTGGTTATATGGCCTAGCAAAGAACACCCAGCTCCTTTTCGGAAAGTGCTGGGCTGCTGGGGTCAGTAGTACAGCATTTGCCTAGCATGCACAGAAACCTAGGCAATGCTGAGAGCAGGAGAAATTGTCTTCTCCATGGAAGAGAACACCAACTGGTTATCCAGTGTCAAATGGTCAGCCCTGAAAACATCAGAGTTAGGAGTATGAAGATAATTTTTAAATTTCCCCTCTATGATCTTCTCAGTCTTCCTTCTCTTCCTTCAGAATCTCATTCTTTTGTTGCTTTGTTATTCAAGAAAAAAATTCTGTGAAGGATAGTAATTTTTTGAAAATAAAAATGCCCCTTGTAGTGGGTAGCTGTTCTAGCTATGACACTGAAGCACTGCCCCTAGTGAGGCAGCAGGTCACTGCTATACCTGACTATGACCTTGAAGTACATTGCCACTGGAAACCCTTAAGACCTGGGATGCACATAGGCGGTGCTCTCTTCACTCCCTCATGGTTTGGATGCTAGGACTGACCAGGCAGATCTTGGAAGAAGATCAGCGTGGGACATAGCTCGGTTTTCCCGGACCCTATGATAAATACCCATGCTGTAGTGAGTTACCCCCTAATAAATTGCTCATTAAATAGACTCTGTAGATTTCTTACATTAGCTCCTAACATTTGAAGACATTCAACTTAGCCATAAGAAATACAAATTATAATGCTACCAAGAGAAATAGAACATAAGTAATAGAGTAAGAACAAGGGTATCATTACAGGAAACTAAGACTGGCTGACAGTGTACAAAGACTATTTGTACCACTTTTTCTCAAAATAGAAAGTCTATTTTCAAAATAAAGGATTTGATAATTTACTTTAATTTGAAAAATATCATGCTAGTTTAGGCATGACATAGACTGGAGAAAAATTACTGCGCTGACAACTAGGAATACTGAGAGCAGGAGAAATAATCTTTTACATGAGCAAGAACACAAACTGGCTGTCTAGGATCAAATGGTCAGCCCAGAAAACATGCAGATACGTAATATTATACAGACTGAGAAGACTGTGTTTATGAATATACATGTACGTGCATATACATACATGCATGTAACAACAATGAATGAAAAAAGAGACCATGAATTTGAAAGAGCAACAGCAAGGAGAGGTGTGTGGGAGGGCTTGAAGGGAGGAGAGCAAAGGGAGAAATGATGTAATTATATTATAATTTCAAAAAGAAAAGAAAACAATTACTGTACTAAGGCGTATAGTTTCTCAATAATTAGATCAACAAAATTTCAAAAACTAAAAGCAGGCTTTTAATTAGACAACAGAAAAATAAGCATTTCATGTCAATATAAAGTGGTAAAAATCTCCAAGAACACTACATTTGAACTTTTGTGACACCCTTCTATGAAGTACATTATGTTCACGACTATAAACTAAAAGCACTCTATGTAACAACAGAAGACCAGAAACACACACATCTGCTTTAACAAGAAACTGGATAATTAACCGGCACACAATGCTCCCTCCTACCAGAGGCCTATTACTCTGGAGTAAAAAAATAAATAAAAAATAAAAATAAATAAATAAATAAATAAAAATGAAGACACCCCTGCTGTGGGATAATGCTTTTGTACACTGGTTTAACAAAACTCTGATTGGCGAGTAGCCAGGCAGGAAGTATAGGCGAGATAAACAGACAAGGAGAATTCTGGAAAGAGGAAGGCTGAGTAAGGAGACGTCAGCAAGCTGCCCAAGAAACAACATGTAATGGGATGCAGGTAAAGCCATGGAATATGTGGCGATATATAGATTAATAGTTATGGGCTAATTTAAGATACAGAACTAGCTAGCAAAAGCTTGAGCCATGGTCATGCAGCTATAATTAATATAAGTCTCTGCGTGTTTACTTGGGGGACAAGAGTGGTAGAGATTTGTCCCGAACACCGGCAGGCTGAGACATAAGAAATCTTCCGACTACACACACCCCTGTACATGTCAATATAAAATTAATTTCCAGACTATAAATTTTTACTTAGTCTTAAACATTAAAAGGCAAGGTGTAGAAAAACACACACATGCTGGGCAGTGGTGGTGCACACCTTTAATCCCAGCACTTGTGAAGCAGAGGCAGGTAGATTTCTGTGAGGCCAGCCTGTTCTACAGAGCCAGTTGTAGGACAGCAAAAGAAAAAAGAAAAAAAGGGGGGTGGGGAGAAAAATACACATAGATGGCTGGATAGATGGCGTAGTGGTTAAGAGCATCGGCTGCTTCCAGGTGACCCAGGTTCAATTCCCAGCATCCATATGGCAGCTTCTGTAACTTCAGTCTCAGGATTTGACCTCTCTGGGCACTACACACATGTGGTGCACAGACATACATACAGGCAAAGCACCCATATATATGTATGTGCATAATAAATTTTTAAAAAGAGAAAAATACCCAGAGTGTAACAAGAGGTATAAAAATAAAAAGTACCACTTGCTTGAGTTTAGATGAGGAGAAAAGACAACAAAGGAACCAATAAAGTAGCTCACGGTAAAAGTGGCTGCAGTGCAGGCTGAGTACACATGATGTTTGATTCACATGTTTCTTTACTCTTTTAGAATCAAAATGACCTGGTTTATGTAAAGCCATCCTGGGTCTAACAATCCTGGGTCAGTGCTCCTATTTACCATCTCATACTCTCATAGTTTTCCTCTAAACTATAATCATTCTTGTTCACTCTCACCTTTGCACGTAGAGAATGAGAGAAGTTGGTATGTAGCCTGAGATCAGGTAGCAAGTGATAATCAGCATAAACTAAACCCCAAACAACACATACCTAAGAACAGAAATTCATTAGTATCTCATAGTATAATGTCAAAAGAATATATATCTTCAGAATCTTAATCAGTCGGGAACAGAAGCACCAGCAGCATTCTCCATCAGACTGGCTGTTTCAACATTAAGAAGACAACAATGAGCCAGGTTTGAACTCAGCGCATAGCAGATATCAGAGAAATCAGAATAGTCTTAATAGAACTGAGAAAACATCTATAAGGCAAAATTTGGTGGATAATTAATAATTTAATTTTTCTAATGGCATTCTTTGCTAAGGATTTTACCAGTTCTTTAAAAAATAAATAGCTCAGGGGCTGGAAAGATAGCTCAGCAGTTAAGAACACTGGCTGCTCTTCCAGAGGACCTGGGTTCAATTCCCAACATCCACACAGCAGCTCACAGCTGGCTGCAGCTCCAGTTCCAGGGGATCTGACACCTTCACATCAATGCCCATAAAATAAAGTTTTTTAAAAAAAGAGCCAATGTAGGCACTTTAAATAAATAAATAAATAAATAAATAAATAAATAAATAAATAACTGTGCTGAGGATATGAAAGATCTAAATTGCAAAATATAAAGCTACAAAGCTACAATGATCCAAAAGTATGATATGAGTGTAAGGTTGTACCAAGCAGAGAACTCAGAAATGAACCCTCATGTATATATTCAAATGACTGACATGGGTGCCAAGATGACCCAATCAGAAGAAACAGATAATGGGAACTGAATATTCACATGGGGGAATGAAGGTAAAGTCTTACTTTATACTAGGAAAAAAAAACAAACAAACCCAAAAACAAACTAAAAATGGTTTTAAAGACCAAGATATAAGACCAGAAACTCAAAACTACTAGAAGAAATCGCAGGAAGCAATTCTGGCAGGATTTCACACTCATCTTCCTCCCTGTACTTGCCACCCCACCTCTAACAGGCCCACCCAGTGTAAGTCAGGCAGACCTGGAACTTGTCACCACAGCACTCCCATTGCCTAAGCCTTCCCACATACCCCTCTCATTTGTTTGCTTTGACTAAAAGCTTCTGCACAGCCAAGGAAAGAACAGTAAAAGAAAAAGGGAGACATGTATGTGACAAGAGGATACTATCTACAGCACAAGAACTACAATTCAAGAACAACCCCTACTAAATAATCCAACTCACAAATGGACAAAGGTCTTGAATAGGTATTTCTCTAAAGAAGAACAAACAACCACTAAGCACATGAAAAGATGCTCAACATCAACAATCATCAGACTGCAATTCAAGCCACAATAAGATCTCACTTTTCAACTATTAAGATGGAGCGCGCGCGCATGCACACACACACACACACACACACACACACACACACACACACACACACAAACAAAAACAAAAACAAAACTAACAGAAAATGGACTGCTGAGCATTAATGTGCATGGCAGTTTCTCAAAGCACACACAAAGAAAAAAACAAAAACAACAACAAAACAAAACAAAAAACCTAACTACTACTACTACGCAATTCAATAACCCAATCTGGGTTTATACACAAAAGAACTGAAAACAGGATCCTGAAGAGCTGTGTGGACATCCACACTTACTGCAGCATTATTTAGAATAAATAGGTAGAAGCAATCCAAATGCCCATATACTAACGAATGAATTTTTAAATGTGGCAGATACACACAGTGGAATATTATCTGGCACTATAAAAACAAAATCTGGTTATAACCTACAACACGAATGAATCTTGAGGCCATTACAGCAAGTCACAAAAGATAAATAGTGTTGAGGCATCTAAAATAATTAAGCTCATGGAACAGAAAGTAGAATAGTGGCAGTCAGGGGCTGGCACTAGGGGGTAATGAGCAATTATCAAAAAGATAACTTGAGGGTCAGTTTTACTAAATGAAATTGAAGTTGCAGATCTTTTGTACAAAATCGTCTACATGGCTAGTATAATATGTACTTAAAAGTATTTAGGTAAATGTATGCTCTGTCATTTCTTTACAATGAAAAAGTAAGCAAAACCCCAACATTTAGTCAGAATCATGTCCTAACTGGTAAGTACAAATTAAGGAGCCTTCACTAAATAATTAGGCTGTCTCCTAAGCACATCACTGACATAAGCTCAAGAAAATTTAGGAATAATCTGAAGAGACACGACAGAAAACGGAAAGTAATCCCTGGAATTTCCCGTTGCTATATAGCTATTAAGTTATGTACAAAGTCAAGAGATTAGCTAATTATATTATACCAAAGATGATGCAGTCGTCATCTGTGGTTAAATGAGAAAATGCCTTTGTTCCTAAGAAATATACATTGATGTATTTGTAAGTAAATCTAAAATTTACTCTAAAGGGTTCTGAATGAAAACTATGTTGGGGGGGAAAGAAAATGACAGGGAATAAGGAAAACTAGAGAAGCAGCAGCAAATACTGCTAATTCAACATTTCCTGAATCATGGAGAAGGATCTACAGGATTCATTATGCCATTCTGGCGATTTTCCCATGAGTTGGAAGTTATGCTAAATTGTAAGAATTTAACTTAAATTACATCAAAATAAAAACAGAAAATACGTTTAGGCACAATTTTCTCTTACTACCAATTTTATCTTCTAATATAAACCCAAGCTAATTCAAACACATAGATACCAAATATAAGTAAAGGTTGTTTTATAGCCCCCAAAATAAAAAAAAATCATAAATATTTCAAGTGGATTCTTTTCACATTTGAACTAAACACTACTAGTATCAGACGAGAAGCATATAAAGATAACAAAGAGAAGTAAACTATTTTCTGCTCCCACTGCCTAGTAACACAGTTATAATACAAAGTAGTTCAGTACTGCAGAAGAGGAGGTGCATCTGCAGCTGGGGTCTCACTCCCAGTGCCAGCCACATTCTCTTTAAAAACAAACAAACACAAACAGTAGGCAGAGCTCAGGGAACCCTGCAGAAGAGGGAGAGGAAGGACTGTAGGAACCAGAGGGGGTCAAAGACACCACAAGAACATGATCCACAGAATCATTTAAGCAGGGCTCATAGGAGCTCATAAAGACTGAAGCAATGATCAAGGAGCCTGTAAGAGTCTGAACGAGGTCCTCTGAATATATGTTATGGTTGTGTAGCTTGGGGTGTTTGTGGGACTCCTAACAGTGGGAGTGGGAGGTATCTCTGACTCTTTCCCTTGCTCTTGGTACCCTTTTCCTCCTACTGGTTTGTCTTGTCCAGCCTTGATATGAGGGTATGTGCCTAGTCTTATTATAACTTGTTATACCATGTTCAGTTGATATCCCTAGGAGACCTGAAGGAAAATGGAGGAGGAGTGGATCTGGGGGAGAGAGAAGCAGGGGAGAGCTGAGAGGGGCAGAGGAAGGGGAGGCTATGGTCAGAGGATGTAATGTATGAGAGAAGAATAAAACGAACAAACAAACAAACAAACAAACAAAAAACAAAACCAACCTGCCTAACTCTAGATCCTTCAAAAATAGTTCCCACAGTCAGTGATAAGATTCTTTTACACTTAACACAGCCTTCTGGCCAAGAATTCCTGCTCCAGAATTATCAATGCCTAAAAATTCACTAAAAATGTTTCTAGAAAGAACAGCAAAATAATTGCTAGTTACTATAAAGAAAATGGAATTCTTGGCTAAATGTTAATGAAAGCTGAATTCTCTTTGTATCAACAAAATTGAACTAATACATAGTGAGCATACTTACAAATGAATGCACTAGACTAGGAGTACTGGTACATGCTGAAATGCCAACACTCAAGGGTCAGAGGCAGGTTACTGCTTATTTGAGGCTACCCTGGGCTACACAATGAGTTCCAGTCTAGCTAGAGCTACAGAGCAAGACTTTGTTAAAAACAAAAACTAAAAGAAATAAAATATGCATTTATACACACATATTTAGATCACTTTACTTTAACTGAAGTAAAAAAGATACATTTTAAAATAAAAATTGATTTTTAAAAATGTAAGTTGTACATACATTTTGATAAAACTAAACACGAATATTTGAGAAGCCATTCTCTGCAAGTCCTGCCAGGCTAGGCTACATAACATGAAAGAAACAGGCCTCTTAGAGTGGTTAGCGTGGTGACACATATATGGGAGTCAGAACAGGGCATCTCTAGTGCAACATTATGGCAGACCCGAGAGGAAGACAACAAAGACAGAAAGCACAGAAGGAAGAAAGGAAGGGAAAGAGGAGAAAATAAAGAAGAAAAGGGTGGGAATGGGGGGAGGACGGGGAGGGAGAGAAAACAGTAAAAAAAAAAAAAAATTAAACCAAATAGTACCAAAGTTATTAACCAAAGCTGAATAAACTCCATTATGCCAAGAGGCAAAAATTTATGATTACTGAAGGAATTTAAAACACAAACCATAAAAATTTCCACAAGTTTTGGAATGTTTTCTAATTCTCTAAACAATCACTGAGAAGTCAAATGAACAAATACAAACAATGTTTGTTATTAATACCATCATCACCGCTAAACAAATCTAATTGTTTTCATTAAAAGAAATCTAAAAATGAAAAAAAAAAAAGATTGTCAAAGAAAGCTAGAAACCAAATTATATGCAGAATTTCTGGTTACCAGGTAAGGAACTTAGAATTTGCCACTTCATCTTAATAACACATGGAAAGGGAAACAAATAAAAACTGATAAAGTCATAGTTTAAGTCACTGTCACCAAAGCTGGAGACAGTCAGGGTGAATTCAGAGAATCATGAACCAATTTAGGAGGTGTGCGCCAAGCTTAAAGTGTGCTTATGGAATGACTAACGTGGCCTGGGCAAGTCTAAGCTTCCAAACATGGGGTGCTGTACACATTTTTTTTCACCTTCAGGTATCTGAGTGGGTCTTCAGCGCATGCAGGGGTCCCTTTGTGCTTCTGGTAGGAGAGGAAAGGGAAGTATTTTGAAATATACAGAACATTTAGTTCTTAGCAAATGATGAACGTCAGCTTTTTCACCAGAGTCTAATCTGCTGGTGTTTTATCATAATATCCTTATCTGATGGAAGAGAAGCAACCAATAAGTCTTCAACAGGCTTGATGGGCATAGATGACCAACTCCACTCACATTACTAGTCCCACCAAAAGGAAGAGAGGGAGGGAGGGAGGGAGGGAAGAGAAAAAAAAAAACTCCTGAGAAGCACTACTGCAGTTCACAATCCAGACCTGCAGGCTCACAAAAGACAACTCCATCTGTCTGTCTTTTGTACTATTAAGTCCCCCATTATATCATTCAAGTCTTTTTTGCTGCAGTTCATTTTGCCCAATACATCATGTCTACATTCAAGCAAAACATGATAAAGCACAGTAAAAAGCAAAGAGAGACTAAAGAAGTACCACAGTCAGAGCTAGGACCTGATGGAAATGTTCTATTTTTCTGACCAAGAATTAAGAAAACTGTAACTTGCCTAAGGCTTTAACAACAACAAATAGACAGCACGCCAGGAAGATGGATAACATAAGCTGAAAGACAGAAATCCTAGAAAGAAATCTAAACAAATGGCAGA
Source organism: Peromyscus aztecus (assembly GCA_902168405.1). Lineage (NCBI taxonomy): Eukaryota > Metazoa > Chordata > Mammalia > Rodentia > Cricetidae > Peromyscus > Peromyscus aztecus. The sequence goes on from CABHPQ010167450.1 coordinate 44,337, forward strand.
GATAAAAATTACTAGCAACAAAAAGTGGTTTTGGTGGCTTTATTAGATTGGACATGATTAAGGAAAGCATCTCTTGGGTGGGCCTGGTGATTCATACTTGTAATTCCAGCTCTGCGGAATCTGAGGCAGGGAAATTACTCTAAGTCTGAGGCCAGCTGCTGTGCAAAGCATGGCCCTGCCTCAAAAATCCTAAGTAAACTCTAAAACACACAACCTGCTAAAAAGGATAAAAGCCGAAGACTTAATGCTAGAGATAATACAAAAGTTGTCCTTTAGTCTCAACACATAAACTGTGGCACCTGTCCAAAAGTATACACGTGGGCATGTACACACAAACACTAAAAATACGTAACAACAACAATTTCAAAATAAGCCAGAAGGAGAAAATGTCTTACCTACAGAGGACCAAAAATAAAAATTATATTCAATAGTCTCAAAAAAAAATGCAACGAGAATAAAGTAAAATATCTGAAATATTGAGGGAAAAGACCACCAACATAAAACCTTCTACCCTAAAAGCCTGCACTCTATGAAATAAGCCTTCCAAAATAAAGAAATCAAAGCTTCTCAGACAAATCCTGAGATCATTTATTGCCACAGACTTGACTTTTTAAATTTTAAAAGTCCACCAGAGAAAGAAAATGACATGGGTAAAAAAATCTGATCTGTATAAAGAAAGGAAGAATACTAGAAAATAAGTAAGCAAGGGCAAAACCACTTTTCTTATCCCTGATTACCTAACAACAGTAAAAAGATAATAATTTGTTCAAAATAGTACTGGTGACAACATATTGTTATGCACACACACACACACATAAGCATATACACAGACAGTTGTGTCTTTCATGTGATGTTTCAGTCAACTATGGACTACATATAACAGGATTCCACAAGATTAGGACAGCTAAAAAAAATTCCCATCACTCACTCGTTTGTGGGTAATGCTAGTATGAATCATATTGTGTTTCTGGTCGTATAAAAAATACAACAGGTCAATTATGTACAGCATGTAATACCTGACAATAAATTACTGTTCCTGGTCTATGTACTCCCAATATTATACTTTGTTGTTACTGTTGTTCCATGTTTATGAGACAGAGTCTCACTAGATTACTAAGGATGGTCTGGAATGTCCAGGTTCAAGTGATCCTTATCTCAATCTCTTGAATAGCTGGGACATGCCATATGCTCAGCATTATACTACACCTTTTATCATTAGAGTACACTCTTCTAAAATATATACACACACACACATATGTTTAGTGTAAAAGATTCACATATTCATGTATACAATACAATGCATATTTATAACAAAGGGAGTAATGTCATGTGTTGGTCATCTTTAGGAGACAGGTCACCAATTTTCTTCTGCAATTAACATTGTATAAATTTTTCTTAAACTATTTACTTGTATTTGTGTGTGTGTGTGTGTGTGTGTGTGTGTGTGTGTGTGTGTGTGTGTACACCAATGAAGTGCACATGGAGGTCAGAAGATAATTCATAGGAGTCAGTTCTCTCCTTCCACCATGTGGGTTCCAGGAAACTGCACATTTACACCCATTGCACTATCTCCTCAGCCCATGTAATTTTAATATTTTCATTATAATCAGAATATAAAAACCAGTCTCTCAACACACAACCTTATTCTCTTCATTCTTACTGAGGAAACAGTGGGGATTCTAAAGTCAGTAAAAAACAAACAAATAAACAAAAAAACCCAAACCAACTAATTTTCTGAGTATGTTCTGAATAAGGTCTATATTGGGGGATAGGAGATAAGTGTCTTTATTCAACTTCATGGAAAGAAAACTGTATGGTCCAACAACCTTGACTGCATAGCCGACAACAATTTCAGTATGAAAACAATTATTTATTATTATGTGTATGAGTTTTGCTTGCTTTCATGTCTGTGTACCGCCACCATCACACGCAAGGTACAGATGGTTGTAAACTGTCACGCTGGGGTTGGGAACTGAACCTCTGGCCTGTGGAAGAGCAGCCAGTGCTCTTTCTTAACTCTGAGCTCTCTCTCCAGTCTGAAAACAATTATTTTAATCACTGTACTTGTACTGATTGCTTATTCTTTTCACCACTCACCTCTATTATTCATTTTAGCTTCATCTGAAAGCATCAAAAGGCTCAGTATCTATTTCTTTTGTAATGGATAAAACCCATTTGACCAAGGTCCTATATAGTCCAGCACACCTTATTTTTTACCAAGCACACATGTTTAGTCAAAGGCTTAGAGATAAGCAATTACCGCATAACTCTTTTCCAACTCTAACCTCCTGCTACTAGGGGTGTATGATTATCTTCACAAACTGACTGAGCCTGGAACACACCTGCTTGGTCAGTTCCTGAAGCCCAGAGGACATAACTGATTCTCCCATTCTGTGTATGGTCTTAGTATTTGACTATGCATGTGCACTGGAATGAGAGCAATTGTCCTTGCTGTTGTTTGTTGTTCAGGCTTTTCAAGACAGGGCTTCTCTGTGTAGCCCTGGCTCTCGTAGAACTTGCTCTGTAGACCAGTCTATCCTCAGTCTCAGAGATATGCCTGCCTCTCCCACCTCTCTCTCTGAGTACTGGAATTAAAGGTGTGAGTCACTATGCCTGGCACAAAAGAAATTTTCTCTGAAAGGCTCAGCTTATACAAGTAGCTCTCTCTTCAATGTTTTAGATTTATAAACTTTAAAAGCTCTTTTTATTTTTCAGCTAGATCTTGGGATTTTTTTTTCCCTTCCCTACAAGCCAAAATTCATCACCTTTCAGTGGAGCGCCTCACTATCCTGGAAATTTGAATTCTTTGGGATCTGTTGTTTCAGCAATATGCCAAAAGGAAGGGCACCAGTATCTTCAGAGTATCTCCTCCCCTGGCAAAGCAGTTATAACAGGAATGCTGTGAGGCAGCTTATATTTTGACACCCATTTAAAACCTAAGATTCCACAAAGAGCTCAGGATAATGTAGCCAATAATCATGTTGCCGGAAGAGAAAGACTAAAGCCTGGTGCCAGACCATAGGAGGAGCTTGCCTCCCCAAAAAGGGATTGTCACACAGTTCTGATAACTTTTGGGAACACCTTGCAAGAAAAGACCAGACCAAAGACAAAGTTGACTCAGCGATGGGCAAGACTACATCCCAATCAGCACAGTTAAATTATGCAAAGCTTTTGTCATCCACTTAGACTTAAATTTTATGCCCTGGATCCTGAAAACTGCTCTACAGGTCAGTCACTAGACCCCCTTATCTGTTTCTCTTCCCGTTATGGCTACACTCAACAAATCTCTTCTATACTTTTCACACAATTACTGGTTCCTTTGAAATATTAAGGATGGGTAACTGAACCTAGCTTATTGTGGCTGAGGGTGTTGGGGCTAATACCTTAAAACTCCGGGGACACTATGAGAAACAACTGGTCTAGTGTAAATAAAATTTCCAACACTAAACAGAGCCTGAACACAGCTCAGTTAATATTAGCTATTTCACTATATAAGAAGAAAAGTTTAGTTTCCTACTAAAATCCTAAGAAATAAGCATTCTCAGGAAATTTTAGGGTAGAGAACACTTTTTATAAGTACGTAGTCCACAAAATTGTAAGGCAGGAAAGCAAACTTCCCTTAAATTTTGTGCAAGATGTTGGATGGTGCCAACTCCCAAGGTACACTGCATCACTAAGCATCTTCAGGAGAGATGCTGGTTGCTAGGTGAATGTGCTGAATGTACTATTCCTGGCAAGTCCTACTAGCACAACCAGGCATGCTCTATCTCTCCACAGTATATTCTGTAGGAAGAAGACACACAGGAAGGTTCTAAGTGCTTGCGTGTCAACAACAATCCCCCCCCCCACACACACACACAGAGCCGTGTCTGGCACTCTGCCCCTTCTCTTGCACACTATTCTGCCATTTATTAGTTGTCTGTCCAGGCCAAAGAAAAGTATGTCCCATCAGTCCTTTCTATCAATAGGTAGCATGTTCTCTACAGCCAATCTCAATTTTTTGTGTTTTATATATTTTAATAGCCATAAAACACATATCACAGCTGGGTGGTGGTTACACAAGCCTTTAATCCCAGTACTCAGGAGGCAGAGGCAGGTGGATCTGAGTGTGAGGCCAGTCTGGTCTACAGAGCGAGTTCCAGGACAGCCACAGCTATACAGAGAAACCTCATCTCAAAAAACCAAACCCAAAACAAAAACCAAAACAAAAAAAACCAAAACCCCACATACTACAATATATGCAATTTAACTAGAGTGGCTTTACTTTCTCCCTGATTGTTTAATCATGACATTTAATCTGTTTTGTTTTTTAATCTAGGTGATGGCAATTCCATCCCTCTCCTTTTAAATACCAATTACACTGAGGTCATACAAATTACACTGAGGTCAAAGGAGCATGCATTCTCCTTGAACTCAAGACTTTTTCAACTCCCTGCCAAGATGCCCAAGGGATTTATTATTATAAATATATGATTTGTATCTTCAGGTTAGGAGTACTCCTCCTTACTGAGGCAGCAGCTTCCCAAACACTACCCTGCCACTTCTCCCCTCAGTGTCTGAGTCAGGAGATGGTGGGCGGTACTGCACGACCTGGGGAAGAGTTTTAGAGCCGGCTGACCTCACCAGTGGCTGCGGCAGCTGTCTGGGTCTGACCATGCTCACTATGTCAGTCATCCTTCTAAACACCTGAAGCAACTTAACTTGAAAAAGTGTTTGCCACAAATCTGATACCATCTGCCACTAACTAGTGGCAGGTTTTCTAGTACTTGCTTATTTGAATAGTGGATGTGATTTCATGCAATCTATGTTCAATTTGATTTCTTAATATTCAATGACGTTAAAAAAGATGTCCCTTGAAATACAGGAAGAAATTCTTTCTGCCAAGTAATTCTAATGTAGAAATGCAATAAAACTGAGCAACTGCTTTGGACTGTTCTTTCAATCAAAGCATATTTAGATCATCCCCAACTCTTTTCAATAAAACTGTGCTTGCCCCTGCCTCAAGGAAAAGGGTCTATGTTCTGTTATGTTCACTGGAGAAAACAATGAAGAATATTGCAAGGATAACAGAGCAAAATTAGATGTTAGTCTGGCATGTATTTCATACACTTGCTGAAAACAAAAACAATATAAAAGCCCAGTTTATACTAGGTGTTAAGCTTCCCTTTTTTAAACCAAGAAATAGAGGCTTGCCACCAAGAACCATTTAACTGACTGTAAAACCAGATGCAAATTAACATTAATGCAACATTTCAAATTTATTCACATTCTAAAACTCTGATACTTGAAAATAACTGTAAAGTATTTCCCCATTAAATAAAAGGGGTAACGGTAAATTAAATAACTGACTGAAAGTAACTAACACTGTCCTTAAAGGGTCTTGAAATTAATTAAGTTATTTAAGTCCAAAAGGAATACCCCCATGTGTTATGAGTAAATTCTCAGAATACCAGTGTGGTGATTATAGAAAACACACTGAAAAGGACAAGAACAGGAACAAACAGGATGGTTATCATTCATTCCATTCTCAGCAAGGGGGCTGGGATTGGACAGGAAGTATGTGCTGGGAGTCAAACCCAAGGTTTATGTACATCCTAGACAAATGTTCTACTACTAAGCTATATTTCTGGCTTTTGGTTTTATGAGACAGGATCTTACTGTGTCGCTCAGACTGGCTTTGAACTCAACAATCTTCCTGCCTCTATCTCCCATACGGTGGGATTATACATATGTGCCATCAAACCTGATCTATTCTCAATTCTTCTACCCTAAAATAATACTGCTGATGAGTAAGGGAACTCACTTTTTAATTTCTTACTTGGATGCCACAGAGCAAGTCTTCAAATTTCACTGTATGTGTTAATAATTTTAATTTTATATTTAATCTAGTATATAATTTCTATGTCCTGCAAGATTACTGTCTAAGAACAATCATGGCATGTATGCATTTATCTTTAATCATCAACTCATTTACTCATTTATTCAACAAACATTTAATTGTAATCATAATCATATTATTATGATTCTAAAATTCATAATAATATATTAGGCAATGAGATTCAGATTTTAAAAATCTGAGAGACAACAGAAGGCAAACCATCACAACTGAAGGGAGTTTTGAAGCAAACAGCACTCAGAATTTTGTTGAGAGGAGTCAGGAAACACTTCTAACAGCAATCCCAGGGACAACACTTACCTTAAAAATAAATGTAGAAGGACTAAGAAGGTGCAAGCAAATAAGGTACTTTATATATAAACAAATTTTAAAGAGTTCACTACTCTTATAGCTTAAAACATGAAAGGTCAGAGAAATTAGAAAACCAGTGTTCACTGCAATTGCAATTTCCATGGGTAATGGAAATACTAAAGTGAATGTGATTGGCTCCTCCTAATGAGCTTTGAATGCAGAGGAAGAAAAAAGATAGCCAATTTTAATTCAGTTCAATAAAGTTGGCATTACAATGAAAAACAAAACAAAACACGGAGCCAAACATGGTTGGAGAGGCAGAAAAGAAGACTTTACATTATACAAGTATACTAAAAATTCTACCCCATGGGCAAGAGAGAGGTGCTGGGAGATTCTGAAATGGGAAGCCACAATTGTAAGTGTACATGTGACTGATGCAAAGGTATAAACCCTAAGTGAGTTCCAAGCAGCCCTTACCCTTCCTCCAGCCAAGCAAACCCATACCCACAAAAAGAAGTTTTAGCTAATGCCTACCAGTGTGATTGTTTCCCCTAGCTAGGTAAATGGGATACTTACAAATCTTTTATTAAGAAGGAAATGAAAAATTTAGTGACATTTTCTAAAATTCCCTGTATTCACAGGGTTTGCAAGAAGTTATATTTAAAATTTAAGACTTTCTTTTAAAAGTCTAATTAAAAACAACAACAAAAAACTAACCATGAACTTGAGATCTAGTATACCTAACCTTAAATACAACTGGCCTATAAGGTGAACAAACTGGAATATCAATTTGACAAAAATTTACATATAGGCTTAAAATGATAGGTTATAAATACAAAACCTTAAAAGGTAGAATATCAAACTACCTATATAATACGTGTAATACAATAATACTACATTTTGACAAACAGAATAAAAATGAAATGAAAAAATAACAATGTAAGAGTCATGTTTGTTGCTTCCAATGGGGATGATTCAAATTTGTTACACTTAGTTTTGGTGTTTATTTTCCAAGAAAGATTTTTAATAACTACTCTCACTATTTATATTTAGCTCTGCTATTAAAACACAGAACAACTGATTCTTTGG
>CABHPQ010167451.1:4995-26945 GCA_902168405.1 Peromyscus aztecus
CTTTCTTTCTTTCTTTCTTTCTTTCTTTCTTTCTTTCTTTCTTTCTTCTTAAGACAGGATATCTCTATGTAAGCTGTCCTAGAACTCACTATGTAGATCAGGCTGGCTTCAAACTCCTGAGGGCAAGGATCAAGGACCCAGCTTTGGTGGGTCCTTTTAAAAGAGCTGCCTCTGCCTCTGGTGAGAATCACAAGAGAGGACAGACCATGGGGGGGGGGGGGGGGGGGGAATCAAAGTCAAGATTTGAAGTACAGTTTTCTAGTGAATGTGTATCGATTTCATATGACTGAAACACAAAACATTCAACTCAAACCATCCTACTTTGGGAACTGTCTGTATTTACATGTGACCCTTGCACTTTTTTCTTTAGCTGCATTTCCCACAGTTGTTTGGTGTCAATTCTATTTTAAGTGAATTCTTTATTTTGACTCTTTTTTTTTTTCAACCCACTTTAATTGGTATTTAAGACAGCATTGGCAAATAAGACCCACAGACATTATGTGATGAGCTGTTGAACTTGATAATAACTGCCTATGCTTTCCTAATGACTCAGCAGGAGATCAAATTCCTGGTGGCCATGTCTGTTCTCAGGCTTTGCAGACCCTGATCCTCTGTAGTCTGGTGTCACTCCAGAGGTGTCCTAGGAGTCTCAGTAGATGCTGGGCATTACAGTTCCTCACACTTCCCTGAGCTGACAGGATGTATCTCTGGGCCAGGACCTCTTGCCCAGACACCGAGCCATGCCACAGTCACCTCTTTATCTCTCAAAACAGCAGCAGAGCAGATTCTTTTCTTCTGAGCCCAGGGGACTCTGACAACCCTCCATTTCCCCCCCACACACACACACACTCTTCCCATCATGTGGAAAAGATGAAGTGCCCTCAGGTCCTGCCTTTGCCCTGGGGAGCCACCACCTGTCCATGTCTATGTCCTTCCTGCCTTAGAGTCCTGTAGTGTCTCTCTATTCCTGAGAGACCCTGAGGACCCTAACAGATACTAGAACATTCTCTTTGTACTCTCAGTATTTTCACTCATCCTAAAAGTGTACTTATAAAACATTAGGATTATTATCATTATCTCAGGATTGTATTGAACACTGTAGTAGGGGTTAGACCATTTCCTCCCATGCTCTTCAAGGAACACCATCCTATTTACTCTCATCACCCTAAATGTTGACTGTGTTTTTAGTCAGCTTTATACACAACAGGGCATGAGGAGACCATCCTGAATAGTAGCTGTCATCTTTTAGATTATGGCAAAAAACAAAAGTACCTTAAAGTAACCCCTATACAAGGAGGTATTCTACAATATTTTGATAAAAAGGCATGCATCACCTATACAAGGAGGTATTCTTTAATACCTTAATAAAGGGCAGCATCAGGAACTTCATTAATGTATTTCAAGGGGAAATTCTATAAAGAAACATCAAAAATAAGTGAAAGGTGAAGGCATAAACTTTAATAACACAGTCATAGGTCATAGTGTGGGAGACACATTCTAAGAAATATCTCTTTGGGCAATTTCACCATCAGAGAAACAGTGCAGGGAGCGTACACACAAACGGAGGTGTCTGTGGAATCGCCATGCCATATAATCCCACTGCATTGGCCTTGTGAATGGCACTGGGTTTTTATAAATGACTTTGTTCAATCACATGATGACCCCTAGGTAGGTGGCACTACCTTATGCCTGTTTTTAGGACACTGAGGCACATTGGAGTTAAGGAATTTGCCCGCGGTCATACATCTAATGAGAGGTACAGTCTAAATTGGAATCCATGCCCAGAAGGTTCTCTGAGAGAACATGGGACATCTCTAGACACAGACTATACAAGATGGACTGTTCTCCATCTTGAGTAAGGTTTGAAGAGGCACAAGCTTATGGAAGCATGATTTAAACTGTGGGTTAGGAATAAGAATTGAACTTACTTGCTTGTAAGGCATAGGGTTGCATCTCTCAAGAGAGGGTATGAGTTCCCTGGGTCAATGTCCCAGACAAAAATGGCACCTATTGGAACAGACTTCCAGTCCAACCAAACCATGACCTCATGATGTCAAAGGCCAGGAATGTGAATTGGTGTGGTGAAAATAACAGCTTGCTTTCACTTTCCGAGCACAAGCCAGCCAGCCCAAGGCCAGCTCTCCTCAGCTCAACGGGACAAGCGTGTGCCAGACGGATTAAACACTAAGGGAATCTGATACACACACTCCGGGAGGGTTTTTTCCACTACTCTCTAATCCAATGAAGCCTGGCCTGGCAAAGACAGTTGGATTGAGAGAGTGACTAAATATGCAGAGTCCTTGGAGGGCAGAATACAGACTGTCTACAAGGCAAAGGCATTTTGCCTTCAGTCTGTCTGGATTCCTAATATCTCCTGCAGACTATTAATCACGCGAGCCAGACTCTTGAACCTCTCTGAATCATTTTACATTCAAAATCCTCCTTACCAAAACAAAGCTACAAAATCCAGCCTGGGTATCTGAGTTAAATGACTCCAAACAATGGTTTGCAGTATGTGACCCACATTGAATACCTATTTTAATAGCTTTCAAATGGATTTACACACACACACACACACAAAAAAAAAAAAAAAACCCTGCACTCACAATCATATCATGAAATCAGAATTAAGAATTAGCCAAGGACTTATTATTGTTCATTTCCTTTCAATTACCTATTAAAACATCAGTCACCCCAAGCTTTTGCCATCAAGAATACTAATGAAAACCAAAGAATTGTTTTTCTATAAGACAATTTCTATCCAATTTTATTGAGTGAGAATTTGGCCTGGAGTTTACAGTTTAACGTTACCATTTTGCATTTTAAGTGTTGTCTGATTTTATTTTTGACCTTCACATGAAGCAGGTGTCATGATTCATGAAGCCGTTCCTACCTGAAGCCCTGGTTCTCAGGGCTTTCTGTTCATCCGCATGCTTCTTTTTCCCCACATATGGTATTCCCAAGCTTTCTCTGATTTCATTCTTTTAACAAATCCATGCTGTGTTGAACCTGAGTTTTTTTTCATTCTGTTTGCTGGGATGTGTGGATAGAAATGTTTTCCTCTGAGAACTTTATCCCGGGGTGACAGCCGATGCCAAATCGAAGCTGTGGACCCATGCTGGTCTCTAGATTCCAGAACAGTCCCGATCCCCGACTCCAGCCACACATAAATTCCTAGCTTTGCCTCCAACAGAAAATCTGGGACATGAACAAAGCCCGAGTTTTCCCCAGGAAGGGCAAGCTTTGTGTTTACACCTCAGGGCAGGGAGGAACTTGAGACCCATAAACTCCAGATTGCACAAGCTAGAAGGCTGGACTGGTGTGAGAGATCAAATATTTAGCCAGGCAGGTCGAATGTGACCACCAAATCTGTCATCCTGGTAGCTGCCAAGAAGTAAGCTTTTAGAGCAAACTTCTTTCTTTGTTTTTTTGTTTGGTTTTGTTTTGTTTGGTTATATTGTTTTGTTTTGTTGTGATTTCTTAATTTTCCCCTGAGACTCCCAGGCAATCTGAGAGCTGGAGTTTACACATTCCAGGCTCATAGCAAATAGAATGTGGACCAGCAATGCAAAGAGCTTCACTACTACAAACATTTCCAGATCTAATCTAGACACATAGTCTAATATCCTACACTGGGGAATGTTCTGCGATACTTACAGCTTTTATCTTGTCTATATCTTTTTAAAAAAATGTTTGGAAGTCAGATAATGTTAGGGCATTTGAGAGATGCTAAGGTAGAAATTTCCAGAAGGAACAATTCTCCAAAAATGAGTTTCAAATTTGACCACGTCGAGGCGACACAAGATCTTAGCACACAGCTCTACGGACTGCATGGTCCTCTGTGAACTCTGGCATTGGGCCAGGGGGATCTTTCCCTGCGTGGATTTGCAGGTCTGCAGATATCAGAGATGTTGAGGTAAAAATGATGTGAGTGTTCCCAACAACAACCACAAAGTCTGGACTCTCTGGGACTCAAGCTCTCAGCTTCCCTCACTGTTGCCATAAAGGCTGTCATCCTGGCCAGGATATGTGTCTCAACTTTCAATTAGGAAAATTAAACGTTTTAAGTAGGTATACTTTTCAAAAACAAGGTTCAAGTTTACTGTCCCTTGAGGACAATGTTTATCTTTGTATCTAATGTCTTACATGACACATGGCAAATAAGAAGACCTCAACATATATGGAATGGATAAACTGAAAAATGAGTCAGCTAGTGTAAATTAAAAGATAGATGGGGAGGTGACTATTATTTTATGAAGTGTTATTATTTTACTTCTGTTATTGGATTTAACCACAAACGAAAACAGCAAAAACCTGGGTTCAAGTCAGGCATGGTGGCCCATGATCTTTAATCCCAGCACGTGGGAGGCAGAGGCAGGTGGGTCTCTGAATTAGAGGCCAGCCTGGGCTACACAGTGAGACCCTGTCTCAAAAAAAATCAAAACAAAGCAAAAACAAATACCTGGCTATGAATCCTAGCCTGGCATTGCTAATGCTATGAGCTTTTTACATAAATCAAGGATAACAATGAGTCTGACAGTAGGGGGTAAACTGAGGAAACCACCATAAATGTACATTTGTGTTATAATCATTAGTATTGCTAATCACAGTCTCCTAGGACTCTGGGAGCTCAGTCACCGAATCCTGCCAAAATGAAAACTGCCACCAGTCACCCCAAGTCACATGCCACATCTGCACTTACTCTTCCAAGTGGCTTAGATTTTACAGTCATTATAAAATAATTCATAACATTTTGTATTTTGTCACCACAATGAGCCAACAAAGGCATGATCACAATTTGGAAATTAGAGAGCACTAATCTCAGAGGAACTCTTTTACAAAACCCACATGCATGTGTACACAGATTCACACACACTCATGCACACACACACAACACCAAACACCCTTTTAGTGCTGAAAATAACTCTGGCAGGTATGCAAACACAGCCTTAAAAAACAGAAATAGTTTTTCTTCTGCAAATAGCAAACTTTCTGTGTCTTCTCTCCCTCCTCCTCCTCCTCCTCCTCCTCCTGCTTCATAGTGTTCTCAGTTAGAGTTGCCAAAGCATCCAGAATCCTCATATTATGAAGGACCTGTCACATAGGGCTTGAGAGCTTGATGTGACAGAGGGGACTTTGAAGGTGAGCTTGGTCCCCTACCATCAGTCTTATAAAAGAATTGAGCATAATTTTATTGGTATGTTGTATAGTAATTTAGTCTTAGATCTCTAGACATACGTGATTATTTAACAAAATTGACCGGTATACAATGGAATATTGTTTGCATACACACAATTCAAAGACCCAAAGGACCCTAACACCCCTAAAACCCCACGACCTCCAAAATGACTATTCATTTTGTTATTCATTCTGTTCAGGAAGTCAACCCCAGTCACTAAATTCTGGAACTGGGGTAACAATAAATAGAGCAAGAAAACTGTATTTTCTTTAGCATCATCTTCCTCATCCTTGTCTGTGAGTGTTTATTTACTATGTCTTTATGTTCATTCTCTTTCAATCTTGACAACACCCTACTAAGGATCAACCCTATCTAACACAGGAGCAACTGAGGCTTAGAATGATTAAGCCATTTTCCCAAAGGCACAGAGTTTCCTATGGCAGTGTCTGGATACAAAACCAAACCCACCTGAATCTAAAATCTATGCCTTAAGCACTTCACTGTCCTGCGCCCCCCTCCACTCCCCCCAGTCCCGGTGATTTTATTACAGGAATTTTGGGTGCATTGGGGTCAAAACCAGCTAGGGAGCAGAGGCGCTTGGAAGAACGCCTCAACCCACGTTTGGTACTCTGTGAATTACTGCCAATCTACTAACATTTTTGAACCCATTTCTATACATGGCCCCATTATGCTAGACATGCTGGAATACAAACAACTATTTCTAGAATGTGAGTGATTAATGGTAATTTAGTTCCCTTTTCTAGGGTTGTCTGTATTTTAAAAATGGTCTATGCCATGAGCCAAATGAATGAAACCTTAATGGCATAACTCCAGCACTAAGGCAGGCAGATGCAGAAGCTGTGCTTACAGCAGGGACAGGGTTAAGGTGTCATACATGTTAGGGTGCCAGTCCTCCACTGCCTACCCCATACCATTCCAGCGGCCATCTGATCTGAGCTCTCTCCAGAGCTCTGACATCACTGCTACTCCTCACTTCGCCCTCACCCTAGATGTGACCTAGTAGCAATGCTAGGTGGTTGCTATGAGAAACCCACCCTCAGTAACAGCTATCTCTGTTATGGAGGGAACCAAGGGTTATTCCTAAAAGGATGACTTGTTCGTCTGGTTCTAAGGAGGGTAAAGGGATATGCTTAAGACCACACATGGATCTCTCTGTCTCTGTCGCTCTTTCTCTTTGTCTCTGTGTGTGTGTGTGGGGGGGGTGAAACTGCTGGGGTTTTAGGGGTCTTAGGGTCTTTTGGGTCTTTGAATTGTGTGTATGCAAACAAAATTCCATTGTATACCCGGTCAATTTTGTTAAACAATCACATGTGTCTGGAGATCTAAAACTAAATTACTATACAACATACCAATAAAATTATGCTCAATTCTTTTATAAGACTGATGGTAGGGGACCAAGCTCACCTTCAAAGTCCCCTCTGTCACATCAAGCTCTCAAGCCCTACGTGATGACAAATGTCTATAATCCCAGCATTTGGGAGGCTGCAGCAGGTGGGTGGCCATGAGTTCAAGGGCAGTCTAGAATCTTAAGTGAGTTCCAGGCCAGTCAGGATTACAGTAATCCTGTACAAGCACACACACACACACACACACACACACACACACACACACACTGCTGTGTATGGTCCCATTGCTTTCACAGACAATATTTAGGATTCTGAAATGACTTGTTTAAAGACTCCTGGGAGTAGCCATTTCTGCCCATCTGCTCAGTGGGCATTGAGGGTGAGCAGGTGAGCCACAGAGTGTCTGACTAAAGCAGCTCCAGGCAGTCATCCTTCCAGAGTGCTTGCTCTTGCAAAATAGCTCTTCCTTCCAGGCTGTCAGATAAGAAGAAACACAAGGAGCCCTGCTGCTGCCAGAGGCTCCTGATTTTGCAAGGCTTCTCAGCCTGCCTGGGGTCACTAGAGTGAGAAGGACGGGCACTTTCTCACTTGGTAAGGACTCAGGCCATGCCTGAATTCGAGTTAACTTCCCTCCTCACCCTGAAGTTAACTCTGCTCCTTAATAGCAATTACTCAGAACTGTTCGTGTATCCTGCTAAGACCCTTCAGTTCTGCCCACAGCCATTCTACTCAACCTCAGAGAAAACCACAGGCAGCTCCAGGAGCCACAGAAAGTGATGAGATGTGCAGGTCATGGCAGCCTCTCCAGCTCCTCCTCTAACATGAACAGCACAGGCCATATCTGAGACTGCAAAGTAATAGCTTAACCTTCCCCAGCCTTTGATGAGCTTGGCCTCACTTTGAGACAAAATCAACACTGAAGAATTTACACTCTGTGTCCTGCAACCTAATGGCCATCACCCTCTGGGGGCATTCACTGAGCTTACTCATCTCCCGCAACCCCCTCACTGCCAAAAATACCCCTACATGGCCACCAATGTATCATGACCTACGTGGCCTCTGGTCCTTCAGACCCTTCAGCCTTTAGTCCCATTGATAACAGAACTTGGCTGGTAAACTGTCCTCTGAAGCAGGTCAAAGAAGAAAAAAATAAAATAAAATCTTCAAGTGACGTGAAATTACACGGAAAAAAAAAAAAAAAGAAAGACAGAAAGAAAGAACCCACAAAACCACTTCCCTTCCAATTCTAGATACAGAGTGAGACTTATTCTAAGCAAAGTTCAGAGAAGCGCAATCACACCTTTTCCAGAAGAGCCAGCTGAGGCACCAGGGCTCAGCTCTCGCAGCACTCTCAAGAAAAAAAAAAAAAAAATGCTGACATTCAAGGCATGAGGCCTGTGTCACTGCAAACCCCACTTCCTGGTAGGTGCCACATCAGAGCATCCCAGAGCCTGCTGCTCTGGAGTCTGTGACACTTTAGCACCGTCAGGAAATCGGCTCTGCGTGCAACAATGCTTGCATGATGTCGTGCGCCTTCACCGCTGTCTTTGAGTTCACGGTTTAGAAAGGGGCCTGAGGGATTTGAACTTACGGAGTCGTCACGCGGCCCGCTGCCGACTGTGCTCTTTCCTGATAGCCTAGCTCCCCAGATGGTAACTGCGTGGAACTGTGAGCTGTTTTTCAGTGGCTTGCTGTGAGTGAAGTTCCGTACCTGTCACAAGGCATCACATGCTGGTATCAGATGGACACAAGGACACAAGTCTATGGGCCGGGGACAAATAATTCAGGATGTAAGGAGTAAACCAAGACAGAGAAAGAACACCAGCATTGTGCCTTGCCATAGATTTATGCTGTCCACTTGGGGGCTTCTCTGAGTTTGCACAAAAGATAGAATGTCACCCAAATAGATCCTTGCTTCTTGATACCAGAAGTCCATGGCAAAGACTCTGTTGAATCCAGTGTCATAGTTAAGTATTAATACATGATCTAAGACTCACTATCCAAAGTACTCCAGAAGATAGGCGGAGAGATAGCTCAGTTGGTAAAGTGTTTGCTGAGCAAGCCTGCCAACCTTAGTTCAATACTCCAAATCCACATTTAAAAAAAAAAAAAAAAAAAAGCCAGGCACAGCAGTATGTGCCTGTATTCCCAACGGGAGGGAGGTGGAGACAGGTGGACCCCTGGGGCTCACTAGTCACCCAGTCTAGCCTAATTGGCAAGTTCCAGGCCACTAATAGACCCTGTCTCCAAAAGTAAGGTGGGTGCATAAAATAAGGTTCAACACCCAAGGTAGACTTCTGACCCCCAACACCCATGAGCACACAGGAGGAATATGGGCATCTCCTCACAAACACCCGCCCCCAACACACACCAGAACCTACTGCTTCGCAATCCTTTGGTGAATGCAGCCAGCAAGGGCAGAGGCGCCTCTGCGGAGTGAGCGTGGGCAGGAGAATTACTACAAGTAGGCTAAGAGTTAGAGAACTATGCTGCCCCCCGGCTGGTAGAAAGGGGCCAGAGGAGGAAATCTCAACAGAAACATTCCAGAGCCTGTAGGTGAGCGTCTCCCTCAGGCTCTGTGTCAGGGGCTTGGCTTGTTCTGAAGAGCACAGGGTAACTGGTTTGTGAGTCAGCCTGCCTTCATGCCCTGGTCCTCTGAGGCTGACACAGCCCTGTGGCTGCTGCGAGCTTGTGCTGTTCCGTGCTCTGCGCCTTACTACCCTCTAGCCCAAACCCACACAGGAGCTTGTGAAATCCTGCTTCTTCTGCTGAGCCAAGCTCAAGTACATACTGCTCAGTGACCTGGTGGAGCTACTTCTATGATTTGAGGAGATGAAGGGACAGCAGATTGCCTTAACCAGGTGACTGCAGGTGCTGTCACTCCCTAATCTTCTCTTGCATATCTGGCTTCTTTTTCATAACGGGGATGCTGGTGGTTGTGTAAGATCAACAACTCATTCCTCAGTATGGACAAAGAACTGACCATCCAGGAAAGACAACAGGATTGGATGTCTGGGAAAGACAAAGACCAAGCTGCAGAGACGGGGAAGGTAACAGTTTATCCCCTCGGGATAACAGGGGCCCGGAGGCTGGAAGCTGGCTTGGGTATTTTATAGGTCCCCTGGGTCCTCCCCTTCCCCTTATTAGTCCTGTTTAAATGCTCCCATGTGCACGCGTGTACACACACAGACACACACACACACACTCCTTCCTGCTGTTTCTCCTTGCAGTGTCTTCTGTCAACAAGAAGCCATCATTCTCTCCTTGTCTATCTATGCCCCTCTAACCTCCTTACATTATCATCTCCCCTATCCACAGAGGATGTTGTACCTCACCATTTAAATACAAAAGATAGCTCCACAGTGCCCTGAAAGTCAACATAAAGTTCCCAGCACATGTCAACATGTTCACAGCCTGAATAGCTTCCTGTCTACTCTCCCACCATGATGCCTGTGTTCCAAGCACACTGCCTGGTCTTGGAGGTTCCCGATCCTGTGGGCACCAGGGTCTCCCCACACGCAGGTTCAGCTGCCCCGCATTCTCCCTCTAGGCCCTCACCACTCCTTGCCATCTGATTGATTCTGTTCTCCATCCACAGTGTGACTCAGTCGCTGGTCTTCTCCACCCCCACTCCATCCCTCCTCCACGTCATAGCACCATGAATCTCTTCTTCATGGCTCTTCACACATTCACAAGTTTACATTAATTTATGCTTCCCAGTTCAATATGTATCTACGGAATACAGGATGAGTGAGTGAATCATTCCCTCCCATGTTGGAACAGAACTTTCTTAGACCACGTATTCCTCTTTTTGTCTCCTTAGTGGTTCTGATCGTTCAACATGCAAAGCTGTGGGCTGTGGTGGAATTGTGTTCCCCAAAATATTGTGTACCTTAATAAACTTATCTGGGGTCAGAGACAGAACAGCCACAATATTAAACATGAGGATAGGCAGTGGTAGCATACGCCTTTAATCCTAGCATTCCAGAGACAGAAATCCCTCTGGATCTCTGTGAGTTCAAGGCCACATTGGAAACGGCCAGGTGTGATGACACACGCCTTTAATCCCAGTAAACCAGCCTTTAATCCCAGGGAGTGGTGGTAGAGAGCAGAAAGGTATATAAGGCGTGAAGAAACTCAAGGCATTTGGCCTGGGTAGGCATTTGGCCTGGAGAAGAATTTGGGCTGGTTAAGCATTCAGGCTTCTAGCAGCAGTTCAGCTGAGACCCATTCTGGATTAGGACTCAGAGGCCTCCAGTCTGAGGAAACAAGACCAGCTGAGGATCCGGCGAGGTGAGATAGCTGTGGCTTATTCTGTGTCTCTGACCTTCCAGTGTTCACCCCAATAACTGGCTGGGTTTGATTTTATTAATAAGAACTTTTAAGATTCATGCAAAGCTGTGGGCTAATGTCTTTGTGCATAAGAACTTTCTCATCACTCCATACTTGACGCCTCCTCTGTTAACTCTGTCATCTCCCAGTCCTCATGGAGTCCTGTAACATTTTGTTCCTTCCACTCGGGTTTTTATACATTGTCACCAGTTGAAGATATGCAGGTCTTCCCTGAACTCTGAACTTTTTGCAAACAGCGACTCAACCCACCATATTTTTTCCATAAAGCAGCATGTGCTTAGTATCAGGTAAACTGAACCACCCCCACCAATTAAAGCTAATGAGATATAGCCTTGACTGGCAACCTGAAGGTGACACCAGCATGCTGACATTCCACCAATGAGGTTTCACAGAGGACGTAGAATACAGATGGGGAGAAGTCGGGCATGCTGGGAAAATTTTGTGATCAATAGTATGTTCTTGCCATCTCTGGGGACGAATGGTACTCCTCTTGTTCAGCTACTTGTGGGGATTACTATTCTTAACATATAAAGTGGTCATATTTATCAAATAAAAAAATAAGACTCCAGTTAAATTCAAATGTTAGACAAAGAAAGAACAATTTTCTGTATAAATAAGTCCTAAATCTTTTATGGAATATTATTATACTGAGAGTCTCATAGTTTAATCTGAAATCCAAGTGTGATTCACTTTCCCGTATTTTTACCCACAACTTGAACTACCTGCTTTTTGCCATATGTTTAGTGGTGCCAAGATGTTAACTACTGGTTGTAAATGACAAATCCTAAAATGTAAGTATCACTGAGCAGGATGTGGTGGTATGCAGCTATAATCTGAATACTCAAGAATCTGAGTCACTGTGAGTGTCCAGCCATAGCCGGGCCATCTATATCAACCTCGCACGTTGACGGCTCAGCAGAAGAAGGGATAAAGAGAATGTAAGAGTCAAAGGGTGTGGAGGGGAGCTGTGAAATGCTGTCCTTTGGACATGGCATGGCTGGTTCACATCAACCCACGCACTTGTGGTTGCCTGCACAAGACCAAGCCAGCCAAAATTCCAGCATGGATAGGAACCCTGACCCTAGCAAAGAAGGAACAGTGACAATTAATGGTTGCTGAGGGTGAGTCACTTTTCTTAGCGAATGTGGCCGCTGGTAGGTTGCCCATGCTCTATTGGATGAACCTATACTCATGCACATATGGTTAACAGTAACTGGACTGGGGGATGATGATTGTAAGTGCCCGTGCTTACTTACCAGGCTAAGGTTACCTGATATGGCCGGTCAATGAATTAAACCAGGTTCGGGTTGGAAGGGCCACAGCAAGGCTGAGGCTGTGACAATTTTTATTGATAGCAGTAAGACTCTTTATACCCTTATCAGAAATGGAATACAGCGATGATTTCCAGGATCAATGCAGGTGTAGTTGCCAGGATACAATGATGTTTGCAAACCTTACAGGGTACACAAGATTAATGTCTAAGACCAATTGTCCTGTCGAGCTTCCATGCTTCCTTGACTGCCAAGGGAACACATAGAGAAACACAAAGCTGGCTGAATGCTTCACTGCCCAAGGGAATGCATCAGTTTCTCACAACTGAAGGCACACCGTGTCCCAGGAGCCATAGACCCTAACCGGAAAAACCTAAGATGCATGCCTCTCAAGGCAACTAGACCAGGCCAACTCCATGATTCCCCACAGATGATGATGATGATGATGATGATGATGATGATGATGATATAATATGAAGCCATGAAGAAGACAGGTTAGGAGGTCGTGGGTGGACTAGGGGGAGGTAGTACAAGCGGGTATGATCAAAATACATTGTATGTATGTATGCATGAATTTTCAATTAGTAAATAAAAATATTATTAATAAGAAAGAAGATGATTGCTTCAAGTTCAAAGCCAGCCTAGCTCCATAAGGAGACCCCATCTCAAAACTAAAGCAATAATGACCCCCACCCAGAATCCCATGAGTGTCAGTGTGAGATCACCCTTGTGTATAACTCTCTGCAGTATTTACTCTTTTGTCTCTATGTTCCTACTATCAGTGCCTGAGTCATTATTGTCTTAGAGGGTGGTGCTGGACCTATTTAGTCTTTTTCTAGAATCCACTGAAGGCTGGACTTAATGCATATGTGTGTCCTTATGTGTGCTCTCCAGGGAGGAGGAATAGACTTTAGTCGGGGCTTTTAGCATACTCCCATGGAAGAATTGCATTTTAAAACCATACCTTGGTTTTCCACACTTTAAAAAATTGTATATTTAAGCAATAGCAAAAGTATTGAGAAAAATAGGAAGTGGTTTTGAACCTCTAAAATCCTTTATTGTGGAAATTCAGGCTTGAGTTCACATCTAAACCAAAAGGTATTACCCCCTACATACATACAGAGAGAGAGAGAGAGAGAGAGAGAGAGAGAGAGAGAGAGAGAGAGAAAAGCAGCTTTCTTGGAGTTAGCAGATGTTTCAAGTAGAAGGAAATAAGAGAGAAGACATGTACCCTGATGGGGTTTGGCTTTCAGAAAAAGAAGCCACTACAAGACACATCTGCTGTCTCACTTCCTGGGGGATGCTGGATTCCTGTGAGTGGGAAGGCTTCTTGGACATCATTAAACATCTTCTCTCTCACTGTCCTGCAAGGGGACACTCCCCCCCCCTTTAATTGAGAAGCATGAAAGTTTGGCTTGATTTGACAGATTTGTGTAAGCTCAGGAGTTACACACTTCCGTGAATGAGCAAATGGAATGAGAACACATCGCACTGAAATCTTTGCATTCTTACCATAACCTGGCGTGGTCTGGAGGCTCTGTAAAGAACACACCCTGCTTCCCCATGACGGAGACATTTACAAGACTCAGGTCATTAAGATGAGCTCAAACATTCTCTTGTCTCTGTGGCTTCTCTAGAAGATAATGTTTGGTTCCTAGGCGACCATCAGTAAAGCACTAAGATCACCTGGCACAGGCTCGTTTAATTTTCCCGAAGACTTTCTTGGTGAAGATGTAGGAGAAAGGAAAAGAGAAAGAGAGAGATGTGTTCCTATCAGTTTTGTCTATGCCCACTTTTTAAAAAAAATAATTACACCTATGAGCATAGGGTCCAAATAATTGGACTATGGGTTATAATTAGTAATAATAATAAATAGAACATGAAGTCAGGAAGGGAGACAGGTTGAGAGGTTCCAGAGAAATTGGACAATGCATGCTGTTTCTCAGGATGGTTTGACCCTAGAATCAATTCACCCATAAAATAAATTTTGTATTTAAAATGTGGGCCTTCTTTGTTCTTATTTTCTGAGAGGTTTGTTTCTTCAGTTTGTCATTTCCAAACTCACATATTAAGATAACAGCTCTTTGCTCAAACCAGTAGCGACAGGAACAAGCATGGCTGCCTCCTTGTAGCTTCTTTCTGATCTCCACAGGGCTTCTTTGACCACGGAACGGGGAAAATCCAGAAGGCATGGGAAAAGGTCAACTATAATGTCCAGGGTCTTTAACGCCCATTTGCAGGGATTCATGTTTTAGTTCCTATCAGTGAAGAGGGGGATGTGCTGTGTGTGCTGGCAATTTACATGCCTCTTTAAAGGAAGAGACCACCCCAACCCGCTGAGAATTGTGGATGCAGACTGTGGAAAGGCACTCAATGTAAGCAGAAATCAGAAACGAGTTGGTGTGAAATGGGGACACACATGCTCACTCGAATAGTCCCAAGGGTACATGCTCTCCTTTGCTTGATTGGCATCCGCTTTGGAGCTGCCCAAAGCCCTTTTGGATTTTTGTGTTTGTCTGCATTCTCAGTGCCAGTGAACTGGAAAGTGTCTGAAATACTTAGACTGGGAGAAAGTGAGAATACCTGCCATCTCTGGCTTGGCCTCCCAGACACTGGGAAGAGTCCTGGGACAAAACTAGTGAGAAGGCTCGTTGGGGAAAGGTGCTTGCCACCAAGCGTGAGGACCTAAGTTTGATCCCAGGACACACATTAGTGGAAAGAGAACTGCCACCTGCAAGTTGGTCCGTGGCCTCTGTACATGAACAGTGGGAGAGATCTGAAGAGGAGCGATCTGCAGTGTCCAGGCTAGAAGATGCAAACTCCAAACCATGCAGGGAGAACAAAATACAATCTGGGTTTGATAGGAGGCAAGAAACACACAGCCTCAGACCCTGGGGCAGACACAAAAGCACACAGCTATACTTCTGTATTTAATGCGAAGAACAAGGGGGGGGGCAGAGGGGACTACAGACTCAGGCCAAGGCATAAATCAGTACAAAGGCCCCAGTGCCAAGCCATCGAGGGCCGTGAGAGTACACAGGGTCTTTTTCTTCTAGACACCAAGGGGAAAGGTCAGCATCCATCAGCTCAGCTTCGCCTGTGCTCCAGTGTGCCTGTCAGACTGTTCCTGTGCCCCCACAGTAATCGAGCATCAGTGCCTGGAGTCAGGGGACAGGAGCCTAGTGAATGGAAGGGAGTGGAATTTGATAGAGGAACCTGGGAGTCCTATGCGAATCGGCTCCTCTGCCTTTCACTGCCCGAATAGAGTTCTTTCATGGGCCTTGCCCTCCCTCAAAGGAGGGGGGGGGGGAAGAGAACAAGCATGTGGAGCCATGTAAAACAAAGGGACTTCGGGATAGAATGCTTGCACAGGGAGATCGTGATTTTCTCCGCAGTGTGATTGGCTATGTTGGCATTACTTACTCAACTCCTCCTGGATTCTAAAATCCCCTGTCTGTTAAAGCTCAGCACTTGGACCTTTACATAGGCATCCTATTAGTCAAGGCCAAGGACAAGAGAAAGGAGAGTTAAATGAACAAGGGCCACCACAGCAAACTCATTTTCATGGTCCCTAAAACCACTGTCTTTCCTGAAATGTCTGTGTGGAACTGACCCTATATTATTTAGATTTAAATCGGTTTGTCTTGTTGAAGAGAATGGGGATCAAGAGCATGTAATGTAAGCCACAACTTTTTGTGTGACTTTATTTTTACAGGATTGGACTTACTCTTTCCATTGTAGGTTATATTTCTTTAACACCCAAATTAAACGGCTGTTTACCCCATACCCCACTGTTTTCCTATGACTCTTGACTAGCCCTCTCTAGCAAGGTGGCCAGCTCCTTTCCCAACCTGATGATACAACCTGCCACCTAGCTTGCCTTTCGTGAACAATTTGGCATTTCAGACTTTTGGAACATGAGAAGAGAATTCACAGGCACCTTGCTTTTAATCCCAGTTTTCTATAGTTTCCTGTTACCCAAGTCAATTCTAAATCTAGAGGACTCAGTAAGTGCTTGTTTTATTGAAACCTTCAACTGGTTGGATGAGGCCCACTGTGGCCATGGGGAGCAATCTGTGTGTTTAAAGTCTGCAGACCTGTCTAGATTTCTAGAAGCATCTCAGAGAAACATCCAGAATACTATTTGATCAAATGTCTGGGGAATACAGCCCAGCAACACTGACATATAAATTAACTCAAGGACATGAGCACTGCTGTGTGACTAGTGGACTGTGGAAGCATCTTGGATTAGAAGAAACAGCTTGAGGGGAGGAGTGAGGTCAGTGGAACTCAGGAGAGCATCATAGCTTAAAGATCAACCAGAAGAGAGATGGGGAGCTGGCCCACGAGACTAGGCCAGTGCCAGGGACCAGCATGCCAGGGAGATCCAGGTATAGAAAACTGGGCCTCCCAGGACCATAGTGGGGCCTCAGCATCCCATCCAGGAACAGAAGAAGGTGGATCAAAGGGGTTCTGGCCTCCAGGGAGGCACCGTGCGCACTGTAGCCTGGCCGTCAGCTCCCAGATAAGCCTGAGCTGAGCGCTGTGGCAGGCCAAGGGCTCCGCAGTGAAGAACAAAAGGCTGAAAGGCCATGAGTAGGCTAGCTGAACAGAACCTCCCGTCCCAAAGGCATAAATCAGTACAAAGCCCCCAGCACCAAACCATTGAGGGCAGTTAGAGTACACAGGGTCTTTTTCTTCTAGACACCCAGTGCTGTCCAGCCCGTTCTTTCAGAGGAGAAGGTACAATGCCTGCTGCTGTTTTTCTAGTGACTGTCTGTAGAATAGCAATTTCCTCATTGGGCTATTTTTCTTAAGCAGATCGAAGATGTATGGAAAAGCTGGAAATGTAGCTAATGGTAGAAGACTTCTGTAGTATGCATAAGGCCCTTGCTTCAATCCCCAACACTACACACACACACAAACACACACACACACACACACACACACACACACACACACCCTTGTTTGATCATCGAGAGTTCAAAGACAATGCTGAATTATTAACTGTGGGACTTCATGCCAGGCTAGCTTCCTTGAAGTCCTTGCTGTGAGGTCTTGGCCTAGGCCATCACCTCCTTCAGCATTTGTGATGCAGGCTAACTGATTAGTCCTAAGGTAAGTTGGGTAACCACTTAACTACTTCTGGCACAGGGGCATCTCCTTGGTGAATGCGAAGGAACCGATTCCTTGTCTCTTTTCTTTCTGAACCTCATTCCTCTTTTCTTTCTGAAAGCCTTTCAAGTCCCACCCACACTGCCCACAAAGTTTGCTTTCCTTCTCTGTATTTCATTGGCATGGGTGAGCTGTTTCGCTTCATTCTCTTCCTCAAGTGTTAGACGGATACTTGTGTTCATGCATCTGAAGTATATAGAAAAAAATTCACAGCCAATCTCATGGTTGTGTTTGGCCTTGGAACTGGGTTGAATGCACAATTGCAGCTGCCTCTAAACAGAAATGAGATTAGTTTCCAAGGAGTTGGGGGTGTGGATGGGGCGTGGCCCAGACTAGCAAGCAGTCTCATTCTGAAGTAAAGAAAATGTTCTGAAATTCTTTGATCCACCTCTGTGAATCCTGCAAGAATAACTGAATCATATACTATATAATGGTGGATTTTATGCACGTGGATCATATCTCAATAAAAACAGTTTACTATTGCCTACATCAAACAGGCTTCGTTTGGGTCAGCTATTGTACAAAGAAGAACACGCTGGCAGAAAGGCACAGATGGGTTAACAATGGCACACTCTGGCTGTGACCAAGTACCACAGTGCTCATGGGTGGAGCACTGCCCAGCCTGTGCAAGGCCCTGGATTCAAAGCACCTGAAAAAGAATACGTGTTACATATGTGTGTATGTGTATGTGTAGATGATTGAGGGTGAGCATAGCACTCATCAATAGAGGCTACTTGAAATTTCTAGGGGGTGGAATTCTAACTGAGGAGTCAGGGAGGGCAGATGGACCTGAACGGCTGATACAAAAGACGAGCATTCCAAAGAAGAATCCAGAAGGAAAAGGAGGTCATGGCTGCTCTCTTTCCATTGTTTTAAATGTTCATGTCTTAGTACATTGTTTCCAGGGAAAGATGGAAAGAGTGATGTCTTAATCTGTTCTACATTGCTATAGCTGAATAGCTGAGACTGAACAATGTATGTTTTAAAAGTAAAAAGTTGAGTTGAGCTCTGAAAGTCAAGATCGGGTGGCTCTACCTGCAGAAAAGCCGAGGGGAGGTGGGTGGTGCGCAGGGAGAAAAGGGGAGGGAGTCCTACAAAGGCTAATCCACTCCAGTAAGAGAAAATGAGACCTTGTGACACCCCTTACGGGCCCATCACCTTTGTCTCTGTCACACTAGGGATTGAGTTTTGATGGGACTAGACACATTCCAGCTGTAGAAAGGGGCTGCAGGGCAGGCAATCACAAGACCTTCCTGCAGAGGTAGCTAAACACCTACAGCTTGAGTCCAGCACCAGAGGCAAAAAGAGACTCCTGGAAAGACAGCATCTTGATTTGCTGTGTCTTTGGGAGCTTGTCATTGCAAAGAGCTGCCTGAAGTCTGCTTCAGAGAAACGAAACTTCTTTGTTTTACAGAACTAGACGGAGCCAGGTGGAGGGGGGGGGAGCTTCCTGGGCAGCCATCTTGTTTTCTGTGGGTGTGAAGTGAAAACCCCACACTTCCTGCAGGGAACAGACACAAAAGGAGCCCGCTGAGCCCACTGGGCTCAAGTGACCTTTGAGAATGGCTTCCTCAGCTGGACCACTGCAGGTCTGGGAGGCTTGCACCAAAGTGTTCCTCAGAGTTCTTGACTGTTCTGGAAAATGTCTCAAGGTGGTGAAGAAATGGCCATGGTGAGTGATGTGGCTGAACTTGAGACCTAGAAGAACTCATAAAAATGGCCTGTTCCTGCTGTGGACAGAGCTCAGGGGTAGAGCATTCATTGCCCAGCTTGTGCAAGGCCCTGGGTTCAAAGCACCTGAAAAAGAATATGTGTTACATATGTGTGTATGTGTATGTACACGTATTTGTTACATGTGTATATATAATATATATGTATGTACATTGTAAATGCAAATGAATATATATTACATGTGTATACGTTACATGTTATGTGTGTGTGCATTTGTGCATGTATATAATTTCTTTATTGAAGGGCTAAGGATGTGGCTCAGTGGTAGAACTGTCTAGCAAACAGAAAGCCCAGGATTCACTCCCTAGCATTACAAAAAAAATAAAGATATTTATTCCTGGAGCCTGAGTGGGTCTGCCTTTGCCTCTTCCTGGAACCATGGGTCACTGTGGTATATGGCATGGAGGATGGGGACGTGCCAACAACCTCGAGACCCCATGAGCCTGAGTCATGCTTTGTGCTGACCCCTCCCTCACAGGTGAGTGGTCCTGAGCCACAGACATCAACAGGACCCGTGAGATCTGCTACCATTCATCCTATTTGCCTGGAATGTTCTCCAAGCTCCTCTGTGGTGCAGAGGAAGTCTGGATTGGTGCGTGTCTTTATCCTTCCATGATGGCACTATTATTTGGTCAGCAGTGCAGCTAGGTGTGACTTTTATCTAAACATCCACCCCTGTTCTACACCCCCCCCAATACTGTTCTGCCCTGAAAAGAATTGGTTTGGCATAGTGAAATTTTTTTTTAGCATCCATTTTCCAGATGGATCGCTTTTTTAAATAAAAAAAAGCAAAATAAAGTTAAACCATGTGGAATGGGCCCTGAATACTGCCGCTTGCTAGACTTTTTTTATTCCATCTTATGGAATTTTATGATAAAATATCAGCAAGCTCATAAAGAAGGCTGTTTTAAAGTCCATAATCTTTCTAACCATAACAAAAGGGTGGTAAATATATTGTACAAGAGTGCGATGGAAAAATGTGTTAAAGTATTTCCATAAATCAAATGGAGCGCTTTGGCATTAGCGAGAAAGCATTAACTTTAGCAAATTAGAACCAGATGATTTTAAAATAGAAACTTACATAACTTGATGGGGTGATTTTTTTTCCCCCAGCACAAGTTTATCTTCATGAAGTTACGTTGGCTGCAACTGTAATAGGTATTTAAGGAAGGGCCGTGTCTGGCTGTTATTCATCTCTGTGGCTCCCACAGTGCCTAGTGTTCTGTCGAGCAATTAGTATTGGTGGAGGGGAGGATGAAATCTCTGCAGCTATTAGCAAGGACAAAATAATCGGCAAGGAAATGTGATACTGACGTCTAAATGGATTTGCAGGTGCACAAACCCCTGCTCCTCAGAACCTAACAGGAAGGATGTCTTACTTTTCCTTTCACTGTTAAAGCTGTGTCCCAGTCAACCGATGAATCGGTGTCACCATGGTCTCAAGTGCTGTCACCCAGCAACTTCCTAATACCTGACTCTCCTTTCTGTGTCTGCCAGCTTAACAGCTACTTCTTTGTCTCCCATTGCACAAATGTTAGAATGTGTCTGGTATCTCAAGGCCAAGCCAGGAGTCTGGTGGAACACACTGAGTGTCTTTGAACTTAAGACTTCTATGTAGAGGACACATGGAGTGCACAATGTATGGGGAGATGCCCTTGCTCTCTGGTAGAGGGTTAACTAAGACACTTAAGTGCCATTGAAAAAAGCCAGATTCAAATTAGGTTAGGGGAAAATATTTTCATTACCTGTCTTGGGTTTCTATTGCTGTGATAAAACATCATGACCAAAAGCAACTTGGGAGGAAAGTATTTATTTCAGCTTACAGTTCCACATCACAGTCTACCACGGAAGGGAGTCAAAGCAAGAACTCAAGGCAGGAACCTGGGGGCAGGAACCAAAGCGGAAGTCATGGAAGAATGTTGCTTACCGACTTGCTCCTCCTGGCTTGCTGGGCCTGCTTTTTAATCCTCAGGACATCCTGCCCAAATGTAGCACCCCTCTCCCATGAGCTGGCCCCTCCCACATCAATCATTAATCAAGAAAATGCCTCACAGATGTGCCCACAGGTGAATCTTACAGAAGCATTTTCTCAATTAAGATTCCCTTGTCCCAGATATATATCTAGGTTTGACAAAAGCCAACCAGCAGGTCACCGTATGAGTTAGATTGTCTTACTGCAGACTTCAGGCATGGCTGATTCAGGAGATGCAAACAAGGTCAGGACTCCCTCCATTCTTCTGCTCTTAATGTCTCTGTTCCATTTTGCTTGTAAACTCCTCCTGTATCCCTATTGACACATGTTACAAAGAGGAAAGGGTATTTACTGCTAAGCATAATTTATAGTATATGATCCAAAGATGGAGAGGCCTTCCTTTCATGGTGCATACAAGACCTCAGACTGATGTTCTCTGAGTCATGGACCAAGTTCTTGGATAAGTCACTGTGGACATCAGGGTAAAGCCTCTGGCTGGCCAGGCCGGTGTGGTGATTAGGGATGTGTACCAGTGGATGCATGGGAGAGGGCTATTCATGCTGTTACTGTTGGGGGTATAGAACTGACATGACTTGGACACTGATTGCACATGGAAAGTACAATCAGGTTGAGGGTTTGGCTCTAGGTGACTGAGACAAGGGTGGTGTGAAGTTCTATGGTAGCGCTTAAAAACTAGCTTCAAGTCAACAACATTCATTTGAGAGAGCTTCATATTTGTGTGACTCTGACAAACAGAACTGCTGCTGCTGCTGCTGCTGGCAGAGGTGGCGGCAGTGGTGGTGGTGGTGGTGGTGATGGTGGTGGTGATGGTGGTGGTGGTGGTGGTGATGGTGGTGGTGGTGGCGGCAGTGGTGGTGGTGGTGGTGGTGATGGTGGTGGTG
>CABHPQ010167453.1:1800-16041 GCA_902168405.1 Peromyscus aztecus
TCTCTCTCTCTCTCTCTCTCCCTCCCTCCCTCCCTCCCTCCCTGTGTGTGTGTGTGTGTGTGTGTGTGTGTGTGTGTGTGTTCCATTCTGTTACACGGTCCTTAACCCGACCCTGGGTTAAGTGACTCTGGTGATATTTAATTACAGCACCAAACACATCATAATCAGGTGATCTTTCTGAGCTTGGCCCCCAAACTCAGATAGGAGTGGACAGGCAGAGAAAACTGTCAGCCACCACGCTAAGTCATTTGCCCCCTCTCTGGCTCTTCTTAGAGAGCACAATCCAGATTTTGTTTTGCTTTCGACCAGGGCTTCATTGCACCTGAATTGTCAGTGTGCCTGGTGTATAACTCAAACTCCCAGGGGGCTTACCTTAGGCCTTCACACTTGTTATCATATGTGACACTGTCATACGTGGCACTATTCATATAAAATACCTACCCAGCAGTATTGGACCCCTCCCCAAGAAGATTGGTATTTCTCTAAAGGGGGTCAGAGAGCGGAGGGCTTAGAGACAGAGTCTGGGGTCTTGGCTCTGGCTCTGCAGAACCCCTACACATTCAGCTCTCAGAAGCCTGAACAGATTGTCTTTCATGTCTAACCATCTGGATTCTTCTGTTCATAACGCCACTCCCCTTGACTTGGTTTGGGAATGAATTGAAATGATGAAAGGACTTGATGGGAGTGTCCTTAGCATTCGGTTATGGAGGTAGCATTAATAATGCCAGGAAGAGAATCTTTCAAAGGCCAGTGTTCTCTTACTGCGCGTTTCTTCTTTGCTCTGAGGCTCACTGAAGTAGAGATTGTAATTATGTGAGTTCATTCATCATTTGGAAAGTTAGTTTGGGGTTTTATTTTGTTTTGTTCTAATGTGCTGCTCTGGATCTACCCCCTGGAGGTTTAATTATTCAAATGCGGGACGTGGCTGTTAGTACCCTTGTGTTGTAAAGATCTATAGATAGTTAGATAGTTCTCCATCAGCCAGCACCAAAAAGCACTTCTCTCAGTTTTTTGGAGTGAAAAAGGCTAGATCCGGTTACTGAACTTAAGGCAAGGTTTAGCTATTTAAGTACAGAGACCTGAAGTCACTAAAATAATTGAAGTACCAGATTTATTTTCCCAGTTGGCATTGCTATCTAGAATCCTACTGGGATCCTGCTTTCCCTACAACACAGTGTACATAGTATCAGCCTGTCATTCTCTGATATCCATTTAACTCTTGGTAACTTGAGGGAGATGCAGTTTACATCCTATTGTTATCTGAGGAGGAGGATGCTGAGACCTATGCAACAGCCCACTCAAGACCATCTTGGCTATTGTTCTATAGAGCCCAGACACCTACCACAGTGCTATGTAAAGATGTGTGGACACAGACAAATGGTGTGCTCTTGCAGACAAAGTGTTGGCATTTGCTTGCAACATTTTGGTTGAGAATGCTGGCAAAAGGATGCCTCTATCCATATGAGGATCTCTGTACCCGCCAAAGTGGTTCCTTAGGCAAACCACAAAGGGTGCTGGTTCTCAAGTTGCTTATGCATTGGATTCATCTGGGAAGCTTCCCAGCTGCCTGATTCCCACCCCCAGAGGTTGGTGTAGATCGTCTAGGGTGTTGCCTGGCTGGGGAATAAGCTCCCCACATGATTGTAATGTGCAGCTGGAGCACAGAGCACTGTTGTCATAGGCAGCCACTCTCCAGCTGCGTGTTGACCTGCCACTGGAGACAGAGGAAAGGAGCAGAGGCCCAGAACACAACTCAGTGCTGACCTTTAACATTTGATGTCAGCATCCCTAGATAATATACGGGACTCTTCCCCAAATCACCTCTTACTTGGTTATAATACTTCATTTGCTTTTCATAAAGGAGCTAAACATTACTAAAATACGGTAGTGACAGATTCTGTAACCCTGTAAGTAGGATACGGATTGAACTCATCCTCCGATGGTCTGCTGTCTTATATACAGTGAAGCTGTTAGAGGTTAGACCTGAGAGGAATTCTCTCAAAGGTGTGAAAAACAAAAGGCAGCTCGGAAGGCTGGGGGTGACTCAGTGGTAAAGCACTCATCTAACATGCCAGGCGCTGAGTTCAGTGCCCCAGTTCCTCCCCCACACACTCAATTCAGAACTCTTTCTGTCCAGCTCACAAAATGGATCAGTGCTTAAGAGGGATTACCACTTGTGTGCAGGACTGAAATGTGATTCCCAGCATCCACGTGGTGGCTCACAACCACCTCTTAACTCCATTTCTGGGGAGCCTATGCTCTCTTCTGTCCTGTACAGGCATCTGCACACATCTGCTACACATAAACTCAGGCAGGTACACATACACACACATAAAAGAAGGTATGTTTCTTGAAAACGTGTATCGTTGTGGCTTTCCTACAGGTTAGTAGTCAGAACACGTGGCAAGAGAAGGTTTGCCTGCACCATGGTTTTGGACCCTCTGTAGTACAACAGTGTGATGGACTTTGGGAGAGGGTTGCTGTTTGTTTTTTTTTATAGTTTTTTTAAAATCATAATTACATCATTTCCCCCTTCCCTTCTCTCCCTCTAACCCTTCCCTTGCCCACACCCAACTCCCTCTCAAATTCATGGTTTCTTTAGTTATTGATATGTATATATTTGTTAATCCACAAATACAACCTGCTCAGTCTGTAATGTTACCTGAGTGTACATAGTCTCCAGGCTGACCACTTGGTGTTAGGTAAGTAGTTGGGGGCCTCTTCTCTGGGGAAGACCATTTCTCTTCTCCCTTGGGAGATGGCATGGCTCTTCCTGGTACCATGAAAGCTGGTCCTCCGGGAGGTGGCTTTTAGGTCAATTCCTGCTCCGGTCCTGTGGGTCTTGTATCTGAAGTGCATGATTTCTTCAGCAATAAGGACTTACCTTCTATCTCTGAGGGAGGCATAGAGCAATAGCCTATAATATTTTGAGAGTCTCTTGGAAAACCCTAACCAACAACTCAAAAGGGGGATTCTCAGGGTTGGGACTTTTGTTAGTCAATGGCCCTTAGAGGTAGCATTGTCAGCCCACATGGGAAGATTTCATTTAAACTGTGTGTGTGTGTGTATGTGTGTATGTGTATATATATATGTGTGTGTGTTATCTCCCTACCTAAAATTATACATCATACCTATGTAATTTTATATATGTATGTATATATATGATACGTAATTTTAGGCAGGGAGATAACAGTATGCTTCCTTATAACTTTTGCATACATTCTTACTGTGTTTATCTCTCCATTTTGCTCCTTTCCCTCTTCCAGTCACCTGTAGCCTGCTACTCCTCTCTATTGCTCTCCCCCTACCCATGGTCCCTTTTTACTTACCTGGTTTCTGCAATGACTCCAGGTTTTATACTCACATTGTTTTAACTGAGAGGAAATGAGTAGAATATAAAAGGAACCGCTTTAAGTCATATGTAGTACACTCAGCTCTGTCTAGATATGTAGCATTTGTATCACTCTGAGAGGACATGTCTCCTTCAAATCCTTTTCCTCTCCAAAGCCCCATCCCACCTGGCTGTCCTCCCTTCTCAAGCCCTTGCTAGTTACTGGGGCACTTGTCTCTCCCTTTTCAGTTTGGGGATCTGCTTTCTTGTTGTTTACTTCGTGCTGATAATACTTTGTGCATATTTCAGAGGTCATGCTTATCTTAAGTCACGTGGGCAAGTGGGGGGGGGACGGCGTTTGCAAAGCTAGAATGCAAAGTTGGAGTATCAGTCAATCACCCTCGAACATGCTATAAATTGCCGATTGTGCGTGCTGAGTACGACGCTGGGTGAAGGACCCTGTTCAGTGATGTGTAGGACTTCAAGGCGAGTGCCCGCAGAGGGTAAACGTCAGGGGCAGGAGGCCCAGGGAGGCCAGCCTGCAGATGCAGCCACCCCGCTTTAGGAACAGAGGAGAAACGTCACACAGGTTGTTACTGGAGGGAGACTGAAGAGATTTATGACAGCGTGTGGCACAGAGCTGGCACAGATTAGGTGCCAAGTGTTTACTGGATTTACCTCTGAAGTTTGCCTCATCAGATCTGAATATGCAATGCCTTCGTAAAACCACATTAGAATGTAGCTGCCCGGTTCTTCTTCCGCAGCCAGCATTGCCTTCCCTGCCCTCCCTTGTCTTCTTCTGCATGGACCCAGCAGCTGTTACCGCATCCCCTCTTAGGAATTGTCCCATCACTCCTTCAACTACATTTTGATGGGCATCGCCTGCCCTACTAGATAGGTTCCTGAAGCTTGGGCAATTGATTTCCATGTCTGTACTTGATTGTGTAGTGCTCAGGGCAATATGTTTTAGGTAAAACCAGGCTCCCTTGTAAGACACATTTCATTTCTTAATCACTGAGAACATCCACTGGATGTGCTGGATGCTAAGGATTCAAAGTAATGTATCTAGAAGATCTTGCAATAATGAGATGAACCCTCTTGAAAGAAATGACTGAAGCCAGAAGGAAGTTGATCAGAGACAGGCCCACTATGGCAGCTCAAAGGTTGATAGTGTTAATGAACAGGTGATGATAGCATTCAATGAACAGGTGTTGGAATTGGGACTCTGTCCACATGGACATGTGGGGAATGGACAGTCTGGCCCAAGAAAGCAGCAAGTACAGAACAGAGTTGACATTCCTTCCTGTCAAAGTCATGTATTACATATTCTAGGCATTGGGCCATAGGATTCGTGACAGCTCAATGATTAAAGTGTGAAAGCAGTCAGAGATACTATGTAAATGAGCAAGCATGTCTGTGTCCCAAAATAACATTAGCTGTAGACACCAAAATTAACCTATCATAAAATGTTCCATGTTCTTTGAATAGTAGTCCTTTGATCCTCTCATTTTAGAGTTTAAAGGCATTTTTTAACTCATGGGTCGTACACAGACAGGCACAGTGCCAGATGCGGCCCCTAGCTGCACTTTACTGATGCTTTTGTCGGAACAAGGGTGTGTGAGAGCATGTTGTCAGGACAGATGTCAGTGCATGGCTGTGCAGGTTTTGATGGTGTCTGAGTAGAGGCTGAGCTTCTGCATTTCTAGGATGGTTCTGGCTGACAGTGATGCTAACGTCCTCACATGGAGGAGAAAGGAGCCAAATAGAGAACCACAAGGGTCCCCCAGTGCCCTGGTGCTTACGGATTACAGAGGTGACTTTCTGCGCACTGGGTACTTCCAGCCTGTTCAGCAGGGAGAAAGCTACATGAGTAAAAGATAAACTCACCCAGGGGAGGGAGTGAACAGAGGTAGTGAGTTCTCTGCACATGGGCAGCGGGCTGAAGGCCACAGGAGTCACTGGCTGAGCTGAGACCAGGCCCTGTGGCTTTTCACCTCCACTCAGTTTCTACTAGGCTGCCTCCATTCTCCTTGGTTATTTCTCATTCTATTATGGGCAACTTTTGTGGGCCCTGCCCTTAGAGAAAGTTTGGGGTGGACTTTCGGGAGGGACATAGTGACCAGAGGGAGCTGCAGTGTGGCTGAAGAAAGGCCGCTGACGGAAAGCCCAGAGGCAGCACCTTGCTGGTTATTGCAGCTGGGTGGCTGGTGGGCTTAGAGGACAGTGGAGAAGCTAAGTGAGAACACCGGAGGGAAGGAGGAACTTGGGCGGTGGAGGAGGGGAAGGGCTCTATTTCCTACACCTGGTCCCATGCAGTGCTCTCCTGTACTGTACTGCACTGTCCTGTCCTGTAAGACTCTCCCATCAATACTTGGTAAGGTGGGCCTGGAGGCACAGAGACTACGATCCTATGCCTCTGTTTCTTTGTTAAGTTTAAAAAGAAATGACTTGGGTTGGGATGTCAAGGATGTACTGACATTTGTTTTCTTCTCGTTCATGTTCTGATCCTGTCGCCGTAGGACTTGGCTCAGGGGTGAATTAGAGACAAATGGAGCAGCAGTCAGGATCTTAGTTTTATAAAAGGGACAGTGTACGCTAGGAGAAAAAAAAAATGGGCTTAAAAAAATGGAAGCAGGACCCAAAGAAAGCTGGCTGGTTACAGTACACAGCAGCTGCCTGGCTGTGAGTTGATGCATGAGTTACGCTGACCCAGGCACATGGTTCACCCTTTGGTCAAAAGGGCCATTTAGGTTTGTTAATAACATAATGTGACATAACAATGTGGTGTATGTATATGCAGGTGCACACAGGGATGGCTTCTAAAACAAACCCTGTAGAAATCTCCTTCCTGAGCAACAACCCAGCAGTTTGTCTGGCATCTATGGAAAGTGTGAGATCAGGAGCAATGGCAGTGGGGCTGGATGTTGCTGTTCTGTGTGCCAAATGCTTGGTCCTCCCCCTTGGGAACTGCCTGACTGACTTGGTCTGAGGTTAACCCAGACTTGATGGTTGCAAAGCTCTCTACATTATCTAACATGTAACCAGGGCTGAGCATCTGGTCAACAATTACTGAAGGTCACCCCAATGTCACCTGGTATATTGTCCCCTGCCGGGACTAGGCCAGGTTGAATGAGTTTATTTAGAGGGCAGTGCTGGAGAGACTGAGAATTTTGTACTGTCTGTGGCTTAAAAAAATATACAAGTAACTGTTGTTCGTGGGCGATTACTCAAGGTGCCTACATTAGTTGATTTTGTGTGGCTGTGTCAGAGGCCAACAGAAGCAACTTGAGTAAGGAAAGATTTGTATTGGCCCTCATTTTTAGAGAGCTGGTCATCATGGCAGAGGAGGCATGGCAGAGCAGTTGAGATCATAGCAGCAGGAATGTGTGGTTGAGGCCATTTACATCATTGTGGGCCGCAGAGGGAGAAGACAGTGGCTGGATCAGGGCAGGGGATGGAGGCAGGTATAACCTTTACACCCCCCCGCCCCCAACTAGTCCACTAGTGTCATACTTTGAGCTAGGCCCAACCTTCTAAAGGGTCAGGGCCTCCTGGATTAGCAGGATCAGGGCCCAATCATTTAGAACATGAGGAGACATTTTGGATTCATACCAGTAACAGTGTTTAAAGGTGCCTTTGACTTGCCGGCCACTTCCACTGACTGTAGACTATCAGAACAGCATAACCCAAACTGTGCAGCTTTACTGTGCTTCCCTGTGTTTGGCTGGTATTATTTTGTTAATTATAACATGCCTCATCCTTCTGACTGCTGTTCTGTGTCTCCTTTTAAAAGGGTGGTGTAAAACCCTCATAGTTACAACTAAGCCTGTGCTGAGCTGTCTCCCCAGCAGAATTTTAATGTCACTGTCATGTTTTCTTAAGATTGAGAGGGTGCTGTTTTAAATTAGTCCTATGAAATATTTATTATTTATAATATTGAATCGTCTTGTGTCTTTAAAGGGAAGTGTGGTATGTGGATGGTGCTGTAAAATATTTTTCCGACAAACCCTTCATTGATGCTGACACGTGCTTTGAGGGTTGGATGCTTTGCTTTGTGTCTAAGTCTCTTTCCTTCTCATCTTTCAGTACACGAGGGTCTGGATCCCTGACCCAGATGAAGTGTGGCGCTCGGCTGAACTAACCCAGGACTACAAAGAGGGGGATAAGAGCCTGCAGCTCAGACTGGAAGATGACACAGTAAGTCCTTAGGGCGGGGACCCAACATCCGCCCTGATTGGGTCTGATGGTATATTGTGGTTAGATTTGTCTGTCCATCAGAACTTCTGAGCTCCAGATTCTTGTTTTGTCACTGTTGATGACAGTGTATGTGAAAAGTGCCAACCCATGAGTCGGCTTCATGGATGCCACATAAGAAGTAAGTGCCCACTCAGGTTAGCAACCGAAGTCCCACTGGGAGCTGAGACGAGAGTCTTTATGTTGGAGTGAAGGGGACAGGTCTGCTGGGTTGAAGGATCAGCAGAGGAAGAAACGATCCCCAGGAACAGAACAGGTGGTGGGAACCTGGGCTGAGGGAACCTGGGGCCAACAGTGGGAAATGTTCATGCAGGAGCTCCGTGTGCCCAATGCCCGAGACCTCAGTGTTGTATGTGGACCAGGGAAGGGAGGTAAACCAGTGATCCTGGGACCCAGGTGGCCTAGGAGGTGACAGGCAGCCATTTTATCCAGGGTATACACAGGGAGGCTGGTTTCAGACAAAGTGCTGGGATGACATGGGCTTTGAGACAGACACATAGGTGGGCTGCAGAGCGGGCACAGAGTGGACGGAAGGCTTGTGTGGAACCCCAGTGCCTGGAATGTCTGCACGGTGTGAATTATTAACTGTCTTGCTGTTGTTCATTCTTCAAAGCATTTTGTTCTCTTTCCCACTCCCAACGGTTGGCTGAGCAACCTGTTGACTGAATGTTCTCCAGTCACCAACCCGCTCTGTATGAATTCGAGTGTGTCACTTTGAGTAGGACATCGGGGCAGGTGACTTTGAGGTGGTCAGTGTGTCCTTCACCCTCTAGCTGACAGGCTTTGCTGGTCATTTCTTGGTTCTGAGGGAAGAAACAAAACCGCCAGCAGATGGAATCTTGTTTACCATGTTGAATAACTTCCCACCCCACACCCGAAACAAAATGAAATCAACCCACCCACTCGAATGGAGTGCTTTCTACTTACTCCAACAGATCTCACTTCAGTTGGTCTTTTCGAGTGGGTGGGTGTTTTTAAAAGCTCTATGAGGCAGTGAGGAATGAGCTGTCATGTTGCTAAAACAGCAGATGCTTGTGTCCCTGGCTGCACACAGCTTTGGCCCTGCATCACAGATCCTGGCAGCTGCCCACGGCCCATCTCTTCCTCTCCAGCTATGAGACGGGTCACTGTGGAACTGGAAGAAAGCCTGGGGCTGGAGATCAGCACAGGCTCTGAGCATGCGAGTCTCTCCCTGTCGCTCATGGGTTATGGCTGGCTTGAAGCTGGCCCCGAGAGTGATGGAGCACTGTACACTGGAGCAGGGGGCACAGGCACAGCACGACTGGATGCTGGATGCTTGGAAAGCATTTCCTCTGAAGCTGACGCCATCCTGTGAGACCACGCTGGTAGACTTTCCAGCCCCCAAGGCAAAAGGGTGTTGTTGGTTTTAGTGCAGAAGCAAGGAGCAAAGAAGGTAGGTCAGATTTTCTGCTAGGAAAGCTGCATTCCAAACCCAGGCTGATAGCAGGACCACACGCTTTCTGCCAACGGCCGCCTCTGATAAGGTATTCAGGATGCTTACCATCCATCTAAGATGCCCCCTCCCAGTCTTGCTCAGTTATTTCTTCTAGTAAACTGTGGAATATAAATGCAACCATGTGGTCCATTTTTAAGTGAACAATTCAGTGGCATTTGCACTATTGCCACGGTTACCATGCTCTTTTTCCATACAGCAAAACTGGAACTACCTCCATTGAACACCTTTTCTGTCTCAGCCTGCCATTGTGCCACTCTCTGTCTTGACCCTGGCTGTACTAGGTTCTTCATACAAGTGCAATCATGCGGTATGGGTGCTTGCTCCTCTGGCTTAAGTCACTTAGCACAATGGAAGATGCTGTTTGGCAGCCAGCGAGAGAGAAGATGGTGACTTCTCTGGAGAAAAGGCTAGCGTCATCTGTCTTTTTTCCCTCTCTAGAGTCAGGATGAGCATAATGTGCTCATACTTGGCCTGGTTCTCTGCTTTTAGATGGTGCTGGGCATTTCGTGGATGCTAGCCTTGGGTTGATGAGCACGGCCTCTCCATGCTTTGCCCAGAGCAGAGCTCTGTGCAGGTCAAGTGCCCTCTCCTCTCCCCACCTCCCTTGCAAACTGCTCCGCTCCTGCCCTCTGCTGGCTGAAAACTCCCTGCTTCTGTGGTTTCACTTTACTGGGTTCAGACTAAGTTTGTATGGAGTGCCTAGCAGTCTTAGTGAGTGCTTCCTGTGTGCGTGTTAGTGAGGGGGAGGATGCAGTGGAGACAGGGGACTGGCAGAAAGTGACCTGCTCTCCCTGCACAGTGACTCGTCCAAGCTGAACCAAGTGGGCTGGGATGAAAGGATGTTACATTGTTATCCAGATGTGGTGAAAGGATGTTATCCCGTTATCCAGATGTTCAGTTGCTATCCAAAGAAGAAAGACGTTTGCAGGCCTGTTCAACCCCCACCCACTGCCAGAACAAGGAGGTGGCAACTCTGCTTTATGCATGGTGTGGCCTCACCTCTGTAGGAACACATCGAGGAGCAATGCGGCTTGTTCTGTATGGCACATCATTCTTCATAGGTCGTGTTATAGGGCTGCAAATACTTGGTGAAGCCCTCTGGAGCCAGAATTAGCTGAGAATGTTAGACTCTGGTAGCAGCGCTAAATTCAAGTTTCTGTTGTCAATGGCTAAAAGAAATCTATTCTTAAGTATCCCTTCCCTGTTCCCCCCAGACACCCGCAAGCGGAGGGATCTGCGGCCTGGAGCGCTGAGTTTGCAACTCCGACCTCCCTTGTGCTGTGCTAGGCATTTCATTCCTTATCAATTTTCTGTAACCAATACCACTAGCTTATCTGTGGATATGTTCTTCCAAAATTTCATATGTGATGTCTCTTCCTGCCTGGCAAGGTCTTCTGAGAGAAGGATTGTCTTGGAAATGATGGAAAGCCCATGTTTCTTCCCTGGGACATGAAGACATGGGGCTGAGTTTAAAGTTTTCAGTTTGAAAATCGAAGGGCAGGATGGGGTGAGCGCTCCGGGAGGGAGATCTGGCACAGTCACACAATACCACTAACTCAGCAGATGACAAAGGCCAGTATACCATGAAGGTGCCTGAAGGCCTGACTGTTCCTTTTAGGAAGTGGTATAAACTTTAGGAAGACCTATTACAAGAGATGCTGGGGACATGCCCTTGAAGAAGCATTGGGATCCTGGTCCCCTTCTCCATCTCTGTATCCTGGCTGCAGCAGACTGAGCAACTCTCCCCTAGCATTCACTCTCTGCCATAAGGATCTGCTTTGCTGTAGGCCAGAAAGGAATGGAGCCACGCGGTCACAACAGAACCTTCCAAAATCCTTAGCCCAAACAAGTCCTTTCTCTTCAGAAGCTGAAGATCCTGGGCATTTTGTTCAGAAAACTTAGGGTTACCAACTCCAGAATTTCACGAGCTGAAAGTTAGCCTTCACCACTCTCCATTTCCTTGTTCTCGCCTTCTGAAATTGTTGTCTCTGACATCTCCATGCTCACTGTTGAGCAGTTTACTGTGAGGAGAATGTTTGCTTCAGAGGTTTCAAAGACACACAGGGGCATTGATACATATGTAAATAGAGGAGGATCCAAGAGGCCAGGCATCAGGGCACACGCCTTTAATCCCAGCACTAGGAAGCAGAGGCCAGTAGATCTCTGAGTTTAAGGCCAGCCTGATCTATATAGTGAGTTCCAGGACAGCCAGGGCCATGTAAAGACCCTGTCTCAAAAAAGAAAAGAAAAAGATCCAACAGAACATGACACACTCAGTTTTAGTTTTCACATGGCATCTATTTGTTGCTAATTTTGCGTTTGTTTCTTGTACCCACCTTTCTGTTGGTGTGGTCTCTTCTAGACTTCGGTCATGTGATGTAGAAACAGGCCCCCTCCTCAGTTTGTCTTGGCAAATGGTGTGCTTTGTGGTAGTTGAAAAGTTTACATTGAAACTTACGTGTGTTTTCCTACATGTTTCTGGCTTTTATGTCCTTCTGAAGGTCTTCTCCCTGAAACTTAAAATGTTTGCTCATTTTCCTCCTTTTTGGCTGTATTTTTTCTCTTGGTTCTGGTTAAAATTTGTGTTAAAGAGAACTGTGGCTTAATTTCCCCCTAAACTTCTAGTTTATTTACCAATTGTCCTAGTTAGGATTTCTATTGCTTTGAAGAGACACATGACCATGTCAACTCTTATAAAGGAAAAAAATACATGTAAGGCACACCAATTAAATTTTCAGAGGTTTGGTCCATTCTCATTGTGGTGTGACGTGGTGGCATGCAGGCAGACATGGTGCTGGAGACAGAGTTGAGATTTCGACATCTTGACTTGTAGGCAACAGGAAGTGGTCTGTCTCACTGGGAGTAGCTTGAGCACAGGAGACCTCAAAGCCCACACCCACAGTAGTACACTTCCTCCAACAAGGCCACACCTACTCCAACAAAGTCACACCTCCTAATAGTGCCACTCCTTTGGGGGTACATTTTCTTTCAAACCACCACATTCTACTCCCTGACCCCCAAAGGCTTGTAGAAGTATCATAAGGCAAAAATGCATTCAGTCCAACTTCAAAAGTTCCCATAGTTTATAACAGTCTCAAACTTACTTAAAAGTCTAAAGGTAAAAGTCTCTTCTGAGGTTTGTGCAATTGCTTAACTGTAATCCCCTATAAAATCAAAATCAAAGAGCAGATCACATACTTTCAACATAAACGGGCACAAGATATACATTAGCATTCCAAAACACAGGGAAGGAAGCAGAGTGAGGAAATACTGGACCAAAGCAAGACTGAAAACCAGTTGGGCAAACTCCAAACTCTGCATTTCCATGTTTGATGTCAGAGCGCTCTTCAACTCTCCAATTCCTTTCAGCTTTGTTGACTGCAACACACTTCTTTCTCTTGGGCTGGTTCCACTCCCTGTTAGCAGCTCTCCTCCGAAGGTCTCCTACAACTCTGGCATCACTAACATCTTGGGGTCTCCAAGGCAATCCAAGCTTCTCCCTCACAGCTTCACACAATGGCCTCTCAGGGCCTTCACGCAGGGACACCACTGACACAAGTCTGGCCTCAGTGGCTTTCCTTAGTCGTGGAGGGAGATTCCGTAAAAACTTTCTTCTACCCTTGACTCTAAAGCCAGAACCATGTGGCAAGCTGCCAAGTTCTGCTGCTTTCTGAGGCTGGAACATGGCCCTCTTGTTCAATTACAGCTTCACCAGCTTTCTGTTTTCAATGGTTTCCTTCACTGCCTAAGCTTGGCTGTCCTGAAACTGGATCAGTAGACCAGGCTGGCCTTGAACCCAGAGATTTTCAATTATATCTTGACAGTTTTCTGTTTTTGATGGTTATCTTCACTGCCTATACTTGGCTGTTCTGGAACTTGCTTGTAGACTAGGCTGACCTCAAACTCAGAGATCCACCAGTCTCTGCCTTCCTAGTGCTGTTATTGAAGGCGTGCACCACCACACTGGGCTCTATATTTTTCAATCTGTTTATCTCCCAGAACACAGGACTTAGTTTCATTCCACTTCCTGGTGCTCCTTTTCTCCTCAAATAGTACATTTTTTAAAAAATTTTTCCTTGCTCAGCTTGCTCCTTTTCATTATAAATCTTTATAATCAAGAACACTAGTAACCACACAACAGGGTCTATACTAGGCTGTTTTGAGATTTCCTCTGCCAATGGAATTAATCCAAATCTCTTCACTTTAGCCTTAGCCAGACTTTTCAGACAACGGCAAAGAGTATCCACTTTGCCAAAATATCACAAGAAAGATCCCCAGGCAACTTACATTCTTCTCTGAAACCTAAGTCAGTCCCCTACAGTTCAAATCACCCTCAGCACCACTGGCTTCCATGCTCCTACTTAATGGTTTTTTGTTAATTTGTTTTGAGTGTTTTGCTTTTGAGAGAGAGAGAGAGAGAGAGAGAGAGAGAGAGAGAGAGAGAGAGAGAGAGAATATGAGAATCATGAAGTTGGATGGGTAGGGAGGTGGGAAGGTTCTGGGGGTAGTTGGGAGGGCAAAACCATGATCAAAATATATTGTATGGAAAAAATTGATTGAAAAAAAGAAAATAGAGATACTTAGTAAAGAATACCTGCAGTAGATGAGGCCGATCTAAGAAGGTCTGCTAGTCAGGAAGAAAGAGCCTCCCGTGTTAACTGGAATGTAAAGTCCAGGGTCCTCTTTAGTAAGCAGTCGAATACCCTTAAATCCGGTTGAGCTTCCTCAGTTCTCCTGCCAGTCTTCCGGGTTTGCTGTGCTGGGATTATGTAATCAAAGTTCCACAGCACCTGGTGTCTCGTGGGAACCATTGGTATGGCGTCCATCTTGTCTTCGTTAGAGCGTTACTTATCTCTATGTCTTAGGATTTTGCTAGGATAGTGATCCTAGCCGAAGAGCTGGGAC
This sequence comes from Peromyscus aztecus, assembly GCA_902168405.1. Taxonomy (NCBI): domain Eukaryota; kingdom Metazoa; phylum Chordata; class Mammalia; order Rodentia; family Cricetidae; genus Peromyscus; species Peromyscus aztecus. The sequence goes on from CABHPQ010167453.1 coordinate 15,768, forward strand.
ACCAAATATAAGCTAAATGCTTCATAACGTTGCTCTTTTGTGTCTGTTGCTTTCTTGTCACTAGATTCGGGAATACCCAATCGATGTCCAAAATAACCAGTTGCCGTTCTTACGGAATCCAGATATCTTAGTAGGAGAAAATGACCTCACTGCACTCAGCCATCTCCATGAGCCTGCAGTTCTGCATAACTTAAAGGTCCGTTTCCTGGAGTCCAACCACATCTATACTTATTGTGGTAAGTGGGGCACCTGCTGCGGGGGGGGGGGGGGGGGG